>VXAL01016929.1:23811-43879 GCA_013399475.1 Chauna torquata
TGTCAGCGAGGAGGCTGGGGGTGCACAGGGAGCTGGGAGGAGATATAGCCAGGGCAGGTGACCCAGACTGACCAAAGAGATATTCCACACAATATGACGTCATGCTCAGCCATAAAAGCTGGGGTAAAGAAGGAGGAAGGGGGGGCGTGGAGAGTGATGGCGTTTGTCTTCCCAAGAAACCATTACGCATGATGAGCCCTGCTTTCCTGGCAGTGGCTGAACACCTGCCTGCCCATGGGAAGTAGCGAAAGAATTCCTTGTTTTGCTTTGCTTGCGCGTGCTGCTTTTGCTTTACCTAGTAAACTGTCTTTATCTCAACCCATGAGTTCTCGCACTCTTACCTTTCTGATTCTCTCCCCATCCCACCTGGGGAGGGTGAGCGAGCGGCTGTGTGGCACTTAGCTCCCTACCGGGGCTGAACCACGACAGGGGGTTTAGGGGAGTTTTTGCCATACCAACCTTAGAGACTGGAGAAAAGATTATAGAAATAAAAAGCCCTGAAGTCAGACTAATTCCCACTTTTGATGTCTGTATCCACAAAAGGAATCTTTAAAGCCATTTTTTTTTCAGCTGCTGCCTAATTTGGAAGACTTAGCCTGCACAAGCACCATTTTTTTGCCATTGCTAAAGTTCTGGTTCCATCGGTATTAGAAATTGTTTCCGTCTTGACAGCACTGCACAGATAGATATATATCCCACATTAAGCACTCTTTGCCCATGCCCACCACTGAACATGATCCACTAGGTCTTATAGCATTGCCCTGGCCGAGGCTACCCATGAACCGCTGTAAGAGAACAACAACCCATGGGACTGGCAGCTTAGTATCAAAGCCCACCAGAGTTCAGCAATTAAATCATTAACCTACAAGTAAACTTCTGCTTCAAGGGACTCAAATTCACATGCAAACAGACTTGTACAGTGTTTCAGCAAACTAAACATTCTAATGCAATCAGGAAAGTAAATCCCAGCAAAGTATACTGAATACATGTGACACAGGTATTCACCATATAGTTGAAAGTTTTACATGACTTGAATTTAAATGAGTGAATTCACATTGCTTAAAGTATTATTTTATGTTAATCTCAGGGCCTCCCTTTTCTGTAGAACTCCAGCAGCCACTAAGATGTAGGGAGTAAGAAGCCAAACCTTTGTCTGGTAATTCTGGAAGACAAGGAAAAAATATAAAGGTTGCTAAAAATTATGATAATTCCACCAATCCAGAGGACATAATGCCTGTTTTCCTAGTACTGACTCTCTTCTCCTGGACAGTGTGATGCTCCCAGAAATGCTCCTTGGATGACACTGCTATTTCTGCCAGTTATACCATAACCCTCTGATTTCCCTCATTCCATGTGTCCCACAGAAGTCATCTGAGGTACTGAGAACCTAATGTGTGTTCCATACTCGCTGATTTCAGGTATGTGCTTATTTCCAGGGTCTTAGCCACAAATTGAGGCAATCTTTCAGAACACACTAAGACCAAAACCAATGGAGAGTAAATCTCCCTATACATTTGTCTTACTAACATTTTGCAGAAGGTATAAAGACCATGTGGAAACAAGTGAAAAGGTAGTAGAAAATGGAGATCAGCTGAAGAAAATCCAACATTTTGGGCAAATTTTCTTCTCTCTAGGTTTACATACTTAAATTTCATCCATGCATACTCAAAGCTGAGCCTGGCTTAGCAACTGGGTAAGTTGGCATGGCAGTTGCCTGGTGCTGATTTTGTTTCCTTAAGGCCTGATGAAGAATATCAGCAATTTTTTCTTAAAATGTTTTGAGATCTTTCTGATACTACTGTGCAGAGAACTATGGGAAGGAGACCTAAAACCTTCAGCTGAGATGAGAAGTTCAAATGAGAAACTTTTTATTAGCCTTTTGCTAATAAAAATGTGTTCTTTCTCAGCCCTAGCAACATGCACCATCCTACCCCAGGATTCATATATCCTCTTACAAAAAAAAAATCATAACGGTCACAATTTTCTTACAAAACACAAGACAGCATTGCACTTTTTTTTTATGTAAAAGCTCAGTTCTTGAGATTTTTTTTAGGATCTATCAGGTATGGTCTGCATTTCATTATACATCATCCAAGCCTATGTATCTTAAGCTCTGGGATATGCTGATTGCCATAAAGTGATTACCATGAAGGAAGAAGTGGCAGCTTCTTCTTTCCCACTTGTAGAAGTTGTTTCACTTTGCTTAATGAATTAAAGAATCTCTGTATCAGAAAAGCAACACAGATATTGTGCTAAAAAAAAAATCATACAAGAAGAAAAATCAAATAAATGTAGGCTAAATATTACAATAATCTTTACAGCAAGAACTGGAACCTTTATCTTCTGCACTCTACAGCAATAATACACTCATTTGGTCTGGTTTAGTGACTTCCATGAACAGTGAAACAGTTCTAGTTCTTTCCTTACCAGACTGAGTCCAAATGGTCCTTAAGTCAGATTTAAGCATTAACTTCTTTTATGTACCAAGGCATGACTTCTTCTCACAGGACTGGATGAACTAAGTCTGATTCATCTGGTCAGAAGAATCACTCCTGAATGTTCAAGCTTCATTTGAAATACTTTAAGCTTCTGACCTTTATAGCTGTAAAAAATAATCTCTGTGATATGAATTAAGCATAGAATGATTCATTTTTTCACTACAATCTAGCAAAGACCCTGAAAGAAATAGTTCCTTGATTCATCTTAACAGGAAACAGATTCTGAATCCTAATTGAAATGTTAACACCATCATTGTTAGCTATTTAACTACTGATTAAACAGAATAAAAAGAAAAGGCAAGATCACATTATGATAATGTGATTTTATCATGAGTGCATTTTGGCATCATATGTGGCTTGGCCCTGGATTGCGAGTGGTTTGAGAGAGCACAATAACTACATTTTCAAGATTCCTGGTACATAAATTTTACGACCAGAACTGTATGCTTTCCACTCCTAGTTGGCTGGATTTAAGTGCAAAGGAAGAAACAAAATCTTTGGAAGTAGGACTCTTATAGAACATGCTTAAATTTACAGACAATTTGTTTAATAATTTTCACTGTCTATAACAACCCATTCAACATTTAGACTGGAAACAGTTTATATTTCGCATCCCACAAATGTATCTGTACTTACAAGGTAACTTGTTTGTTACTTTGAATGTAAAATTGAACAGTCTGGTATACAGAAAAAGCTTTTGAAAGACTTATCTATGCTATAGTACTTTGATAATGACTTTAGCTGTACTTAATATGTATGCACATATGCTTCAGCTATTGTATTTTCACTATTCATCTTCTATTACTGTTTCAGTAAAGAGTACGTTATAGTACATATATGGAAGTCAGTCCTCCACCCAGCTATATACACTTATGTAAGATGAAGTATTCTTAGATTATTCCTGACACATCTGCCAGATGCGTCAATCAAACTGAAACTGGATTCCATTTTTCCAAAAACAATACCAAACCTGTCCTAAGGCTTACCTAAGAAACAGATTCAAGTTGTACAACAAACTGGAGTTCTAGAATTAAGAACATTTTTAGTTCTTACATTGAGAAACACAACAAAATTTTAAAGGTTACTGTAGTGCAAAAAAATCTTTTCCTGTGTTGTCATTTTAAAAATTTACCTAAGGTTTCAGACTGAGATATATTACTTACTTTAATCACAATACCTTCTTATTCACTTGGTACAGCAGTGTGAAAGGTAGGCCATTACATTCCACTCTTAGCCCTATAGATCTTGGCTACAGACACATTCTTCTTTGACTTATGTATCACTGACTAAGAGAAGGTTTAACTTCCAGATACAGTCTTGGTTTCATCCTTTAGCTTTCTCCATGTTCTCCCATTAAGGAAAGGAGCACACATATAACCAAGAAAAGATTTCATCCTGTTGAAATGTAATTGCCGAAATAAAGTGAAAGTCTGGAAGGGTTTACCCTGTCTCATTTCATAAGCTGACAGTTGCTAGTACTTTTTTACTTGCAACCTGAGTAAATTTCACTTGAAGTTTTTGAATGGCCAAAAATATAGAATCCCACCATTTTAGTTTCAAAATAACTTCGTAGAGAAAAATCATACAACGAGTCCACAACAGTCACCATAATATCTTGATTTTATGGCCAGTATGTCTTGAACAGAAAATGTTTCTGTTCAAAAATTTTCACTGTGATCACCTTCCTCAAAATCATTTATTTTTTTCTGAAAATCTGAAGTTATTTGGAATTAAATAATTGAGGTATCTGGAATTGAAGAAGTAGTTATAGTTAGTTATAAAACATCTAATATTGTGATTAAAAGTTTTTAAAAGTAGTTTATTCTAGTCTGGTCTTTCAATTTTTATTTTTACTTAGTCTTCAATACTCTATGAATTAATCAGACTGTCCATCTATATTATCTATACTTAGGCTTAAAAGCCCACAGACCTCATGGAAATAGCTCTGAAAGTAAACTGCGCTCACTTAAACTGCAGATTACTTTCATAACAGTTCAACTTCTAATCAATGTTTATTTATTTAGAGATTTATATGCAACAGAAACAATGTATTTGTCCATCACTAGCCTTCCTTACTACTCTCAAACATTGTCACAGATGACAGCCATATCCTGCCCATTGAATTGGCTCACAAGGCAAAGTACTCCTGAACTCTTAGATTACAGAGTATCCAGCTCCTAGTAGTTTGCTATGATGAAGTGAAAAATATGTGAAGTTTCTCAGAGAGGAAGACTTTGAGACTTTCTGAAAGGAAAGTCTAGTGGACAGCTTAAGTCATCTTAACTGGTACAGCAGACACACACCTACCGACTGCAGCCAAGTATCCCTCTGATAGGTCTGTTCATCAGATAATTTTCCCTAGACAGTAGTTTAAGTGTTGTCAGATTTCATAGCATCTCATACCTCCATCGTTATTTCCCATAATCTGTGACAATAGATACACAGGAAAGCGGACATTGAGGGTATATAAGGAATATAACTGCAAAATTTGCATTAGGTGCAACTAAAGCAACAATAAATCAGCTACACCTTTGTTATCATTGACACTACAAATTATATTGTTTGCTCTTTAGTCTATTATTGTCAATAAACTATCTTGACTGGAAATCCTACCAGGTTTAGTAACTTCTCATAGTCAAGGGAAAACCTCATGAGATTAAAACAAGGTGTATGCACAACTGGAGTACAAAGTCTTTTAAGGGCCAGGGTGGGACACAAGCCTATTGTGGATGTCTTTAGTGTTCATGTTAACCAGGATGTCTGGTAGAATATTACTTAAGGGAATGGATATAGAACAGCAATAGGTTATTATTTCAGGGAAGTTGCTGAATATAATTCTATTGTATAGACTATCTTTCAGCTTTTAGTAAGAAAAAAAGTCTCAGCCCTAAATACCGATATTTAATTAGCCATTGTAAGATAGAAATGTCAACAACATCAAGTTTGAAGAGCAACTTTATATTGGGCAGACTATCCTTTCATCTGGCCAAAATTCAGCCTCTCTACTTACCATCTTCTCTCTGCAAGGACTCATAGGGAAAAGTCTTTGAAGAAGCTAAATGACAACAAACTTGCTAAATAGCAAAGCATTGTAGTAATACAACTTCTGGCAATGTTTAACCACTTCAAAAGTGTTTTTAACACAAATTTTTTGAACACTTGATGCAATGGTCTGGAAATATAAAGACCAATGGTATGAGATAGTTTGCATGAAATTGCTCAATGGAAAATATTGCTTATATTAATCTTAAATAGCTTATAAAGTATCAGCATCTAAGAAAAAAGCTTTACAATCTTCAGCATAAATTGAAGTTATGCATAGTGCCTAGTATGGCAAGAAAACAGATGAGCTGTGATAACAATTCAATCAAAATGGCATAAAGTCTAATGGTGCTCTTAAAATACAGTATGGTCCTCCTAATGGCAGTTCCACTCCTATTGTGAATTTTTGGATAGATTGCCTTTCTGACTGGAAAGAACCAAATTCTTGAAACTAAATGTCAGTATTTACATCTTTTATTCAGTAAACAGTCTAAGATCAGCTGCAAGGCTACTGAATGATTGTCCTCACAGACTGTCAGTTCACTCTAGCTACCACTTACTGTTTCAGAAATACAGGTGACAAAGTACTTACTCTCATTTCAGTTGAGACTCTCACAGGCCTTGAAGCTTCTTAATCCTTAGAAAGCCTTTCTAAGGCTTTCTGTTTATGTGAGATAATGTAGTGATCCCACAAGACTATAAACTTTGTCTTTGTCCATATTTATAAGAAGATGGGTAGTCATTTCATATACTGTACTAATTGAAGAATTCCCCTGTTAAAAAATCTTGGCAATATTATTTTAAGGTCTGTATTTAACTGCCTTACTTGACCATATAACAAAGACTTTTGCCTTGCAGCAAACTTTGTTTCTGAGAACTAAATGAACAACAAATTTAATCTTTGTTTTATAATGCATGGAACAAAAATATAGAGAGGGCGTTTATGTCTACTCCATCTTTGATGACCTGAAAGTGACATTTGACACTGTCAATAGGATCTTTCCTTTAGGATGGGTTACTTAGACAATTTCATTGAGTGGTTTTGACAATTTTATGATGGAATGAAGGCAAGACTGGTGGAAGTTTGAATGCTCTCAATTCATTTCCTCTAGCAACACAAGCTTGTGTCATCTCACCAACACTGCTTAGTATATTGTTTGTCATGCTGCTCTCAGCTGATTCCTAAGACATGCTTCAGGTATCTGGATTAGATTCAGGGCTTGATGGAAAGCTGTTAAATGTCATTGTGTTGAGCAACAAGGATGTCTGATCCTCTGCTGACAACTGTACCCTACTTGCTCATTCCTAGGAACCTATGCAAATAACAGCAAATTGAATTTCTTCTGCATGTTCATCTCTTGGAATGATTATTGACCTTGAAAACATCACATTTCCTGGTAAACCATCAGCCATTAGTTATAACTAACAGAAGGCATGTACTTCCAGCTATAGCGAAATTATGGCCCCAGAATACCTCAGTGATGGAAACTGAAGAAATTTTCAGCAAACCACAGTTGCCCAGGGCAGCGTTCAGAAAATAACACGGATATATTTTTGACAGGGAGGGCATAATTTTGCAGACAAAATGAAAGTCTGAAAGGTGTCTGTCAGGGAGCAGCAAGAGCAGGCTGCTCCTGCAAGGGAGCTAAGGCTAGCCAAGGGCCAGGGTGACAGCAAGGCCGGCAGGGCAGTGTCTTCACCAGCAAGGGCACCATCCCAGAGTGCCCAACCAAGGAGAACAGGAGAGGACCAGTGATGGCTTCCAGGGTCAGTCACAGCCCAACGATCCCTGGACAAGTTCGTGGTGATGAGGCAGGTCTGAGGTCAAGCTGGGAAGTGAGTAACTCAGGGTCTATACAGTTGGATTTACTACATGTTGTGCGTTTTATGTATCTTTTATGCTTTCCTTTTTTTTTTTTTTCCTCCTTGTTTTCCCTAAAGCTGGTTTTGCCCAGATCTATGTCTGCTTTTCTTTAAATGACAACTGGTGAGTTAGTTTGTAGCCTTGTAGTCTCTGTTGCCAGCCTGTTCCCACTTCACAAGACCACTACTATCATACCAGGCCTCTGTTTCTTACAGTACATCATTACATAAATGTTTCAGTCTATGAAGAATAATTACTTGTAACTACTATCTATATAAAACTATGACTATACCATATGAAGATAAGCAAAAGTAAAGTAAATTAAGCATAGCTACCTCATCATTTGCAAAAGTGCTGTTACAGCTAAACCAAGCGAAAACAAAGCTCCAAGTAGGTCAAAGTAAGTTCAGAACAAGCAAGTTTACAGTGTAAACACAGTACAAAGCCTGTGCCCCATTACAAACAATGGGAGAACTATTTATGGATTACAGGTCTACAACATAGTAGTTTTCTTAGGAAAAAAAAAAAAAAAAGGAATTTCTGCATTAGAATCTATTGCATATTCTTCTTCAAGAATCAAATGATATCTTGAGTTTGGAAGAAACATTATAATTCTGAAGAGTTAAATAAAGTATGTGCTTTGGCATGATTATTTTCATTTAAATGTATACAAATAAATGCTTAGGAATATTACTAAGAAATATATCTGTAGTAGAAACTTTCAGATTAGCCATGAAGGAACTTACTCATAAAATTTATTAATACATTTAGGATCTTACACTCATAGGGCTGCAAGCTGAAGAGGAGGTTTCTTATTCAGAAAAATCTTTGTTTACTGAGACATATCTGTGTTAATATTGGTATGCTGTCTTTGCTATTTGTTAAGCGGTAGAAAGATGAGTGTGGAGAATTTAATGCACTTGCCTGTATATGGTTCTGACAAGAATTTAGTAACAACTTCTAAAAGAATTGATGGATTTGGGTTGGGAATAAAACATCAATCAATCATTTTTGCAAATGCTTGTAAACAAAGACACAAATATTCACCTGAGCACTTACTGTATAATCCTGAGACAAGGCTGTGTGTTCCCGTCTGACATTCCACAAGCTTCAAGACAGAGCTGGGACAGCAACTGTAGTATTCTTCATCACATTTACAGCTCAATGTTTGCTGAGCCATGGTGAGTTCCATTTCAGCTGAATTATAGAAAACAAGTCAAAAGTGGAGGTTTTTAGAAGAGATGAACTATTGATGGACACATTTCAAAGTGTTTGGAGGCTTAATACTGTTCTATGAGAAAAACCCAGGAGTCTGAAGATATACCCCAAACATCTAAGCTTTCTCACTTTGAATAAAAAGAAAAAAAAAAAAAAGAAAAGAAAAGAAAAGAAGGCAAAAGATCTAACAGTCTTTCTTTGAATATTTCATCATTCTCATTCCAAATCAGAAACTGAGTTAGAGACACTCAAACGGAAATTCAGAAATACACCAAAGTTAACCAAAATGTTACAAAGCTCAAAAGTTTCACCAACGACTTGAGGTAAAACTTCATAACTTTAAGATCATACACTAAATTAGAAGAGTTGTCTCAGCCCTAATTAAGGATTTAAACTTGCCTTCTTGGAAGTAGTTGGAGTTGAAAATCTCAATTGTTTAGACTTTCCAGAAATAAGACATTATTTTGCTTTTGGCTAAACTACGGATTACTTTTCCTAGAAATATCTGCAAGTCACATAACTTTTGAATGTCTTAATGACAGATAACTACTTGTCCTTGATATACCTTTGCATTAGATGCACAAATGACAGATTTTATTTTCCTGTGAGGTGAGTAGACTGCATGTTAAAAATGACTTACTAACAACATTTTTGTAGATATAACAACCCAAATCCCCTACAGACTGCTGGTTAGGTAGAATATTAATTGAAAACAGAAATAAAGAATTTCAAAAAAAGTGAATAAATACTAATATATTAAGATGAAAATCAGTTAAGATAGTGTGGGACTATACCTTAAACATTGCTGAAAAGTGCATGCAGAGAAGTAATACTTGGACATAACTCCATTTTGATAACACCTGGTATAATGCAGCGACTTCTAAGTGGCATATCACTCAAAAGATATTAAAGTGTTGGAGAGACTTCTGTGTAAGTAACATTAATAAGAATAAGCATAGCAAATCATTTAAGGATACACGTAACAGCTTTAAAAATGTAAACATGTTTTAAGGTGCATATGTATTACACACAACATGATCATGTTGTGTCAATGGACCTACTCACATGTTCACTATTCAGCCTTATCATATGTGCTTTGTTGGGCTGGCCATATAGGAACCATGTATGTATTTTCTTAAGTGGAAGGTACAGAAAAAGTTTTTAAAACAGTTAGGGAGATTATTGCTATAAAGTAATAATATTTTAATAAGACACAAAGTGGTCTGACTAAAACTAATATGATAAAGTTTGTAGAAGAAAAAATGGAGGTTGTACCTTAGATGAAAATATTTTCACTCTGAGATCTATCGGACTGTGGACCCACCTATTAACTGTGGTCTTCAAGTAACTTCAAGTAAGCAGAGAGAATTCTCATCTCTGTTGCTGTTTCCTGTGATATATAAAATCAGATGGAAAAAGTCTTCAGAGAAAATACACTTGAGTTTTCAGCTCATTTTCCTTGTTATAATCTCTTTCTATGCCCTTTTTCTGCATTTTAGGGATGGCTTATTGAAAGAAAAAAACAGTCTTACTGTAGTAAAAATGCTTCCTAAGAAGAGAGGTAAAGACAGATATATGAAGCTTGAAAGACCTTTGACAAATGCATTCCTGTTTCTAATATTAGCCTGACATTAAAAGGATGACAGAGTATGTCCAGAGTGTCACTGAACCTCTATCCTCTTCTTGATGACGTAACTGTGAAAACATTGGTAGATAATGCAGACTTAGAGTCTTCCGAAGCAGCTTCATACGTGAATATCTCTATGCATCTTTTACATAAAAATCTGTAAAGGAAAACTATCTAGTTCAAAGATAAACCATCTATGCCTATCTAATAGTGCAGACTTTCAAATAGAGATATTTTGGAATTGCATTATAATTATCTAAATATTAAACAAAAAAAATATTTTTGAACATGAGAAAATAATAAAAACTGAGATGCAGATATAATTAAGGATAATTTTCTTGCACCAAAAAATCAAAACTTTGAAAAAGGTTTTACTTTAAGAGTAGTAAGTTTGGCTGAAAAATGTAAAAATGGAATATTCTTATTCTAAGTTGACCAGTAGTTGAAGATATTTTTTTTTCATTTGATCTTTCTCTAAGACTATTTGCAATTCATTATTTCTTGCAAGTATTAAAAATAATTCAGTTTTTGATCTGATGTTGAATTTCAAATATTTATTAAATACTACATGTGATATAGTGTATTATATTTAGCATAGCTTAATGAAATATTAAATATAAAGCAAATGAAATTTTATATGATTAAAATCAGTAACAATTTATCCGTTAATTTCAGCATTGCTAACATTTTTTCTATTAAATATATATTAATATGCAATAGGAAGCTAAGAATTAATGTTACCTTTGTAATCATGTCTTGATAAGTCCATAGTATAATTTATGTGCAACATTCTTGAGCAAACTAATAGCAAATTGTATGTATGGACAAAGCTTTTTATATTAAATTAAATCACTAATATAACTTTGATGCACATCTTGTAGTTATCTGCAGAGAAAAATCAGTATCTATCATTGCAAAAAGGTTACTAATATCTATTAAAATGAAGGCAAAAAATATTTTGTTAGTAATTTACGGTGTATTGAAACTGCATTAGTAAAAATATTTGTATTGCCCATACATTCCTACCAGGAGAATACACATTCTAAAATTCTTTAGAAATTCTTTGGTTTTAACAGCTCATCTCACAACCATTCTCATTGATATCAGTGGTAATGGTTTAAACTAATAGCCTCAAATGTTTTAGAAGCAAGCCCACTGGAGCTTTTATTCTTCACAACATTAAAAAGTAAATGAGATATCTCTTCAGACCATCTTTCTGTGTAGTCTCTGAAAAGAGAATTTTCCAGTTCAGTTTTCCAAAGTGTTGTGCTCTCTTTACTGACATTCAAAGTTATCTCTGTATTAGATACAAATAAAATGTTTCGCTGTGCAAAGAGATCAAAAGATTAGAAAGGACAGAACTGTCTATGAAGGAACTGAGGTGGAAAGAATTGAAAGTCAATGGTCAGCCAGTGAATGACAACTCAAAGTTCTGTAAAGCAATCAGTTAATATCATTAATGTTAGATCCCTACATATCCATCTTTACATGGAGCAGTCATTACAACGATGTTCCCTCATGCTCTTGAAGGACCAGTTCCTTTTGGGGGTAGAAACGATCTGAATCACTAATCTATGATAGAAGGAAATATAGGGGGAAGGATTCCTCTACCTCTTTGCCCTTCTGTGTCAAGGGCCCAACTGTATCTGCCTGTATCAAGCATATCTAAGTATACTTTAATCTCTTCCCTGAAATTAGGTCAGACTGAGGTTCTCTCATGACATTTAAGGTCAAGCAAATTCAAAACACTCCCAGTCAACTCAAGCCATTTTTTTCAGAGGAAGTTTAACGTTCATTGAATCCTCTACAGGCTGAACTCCACACTCTGAACTACCTCTACGAAAATGAAGCCTCCGTTAAACCTCCACAGGCCCAATTTATATCAGTAGTATGCCAGCACATTGCAACCAGTCCAGGATCAACCCATCATTGCTGGCACTCTGTGAACACGGAAGAGAAAACCAATTTCATACTTAGAGGGCATATAACTTAAGGCACAATGATAGCCACACTGATGGAGATATAACAGAGGATAGTAGCGCTCTCATCACATCAGCAGGTGAACTCTCAATTTCCCAGTGCACAGATATCTCCTAAAATGCAGGTGGAAAGGAACAAAACAAAACTCACTCCCCCATTGTTTTCTGATCCAGTAGAGATGTCAGTTTTTCTCAGATCTTCAGGTATCTAATTTAGACTGGAATAAAAGATGACTACCTGATTTGCTTTGAGGATAAAGCATGTTCTTGTGTTGCTTCAAGCCTTTTCTTTCCTGTTAATACTTCTATTATTCTTATCCTGCTTTATGTCCCTCTTATGGTCTAAAATCACTGCAGCCCATATTTTCACAATATCTTTTACAACAGCCTAAACTATCTGCAAATACAATTGTATGCCACACTACATTTACCTGGGAGATAGAGACCCAGTAGGGTTCCCATGAAGTTTAAATCTGAAATATCAGATGTGTCTCTCTCTTCTAATCTACAAACAGGGAAATAACCCCCAGGAGATACTGTCTTGTTTCTTATGAAGGGTAGAAATGGAAGGAAGAATACTTCATTTAGGTTTACAAGCCACTATCTTCTCACTTAAACAACTAATTAGACAAGTTGAATTAGTGTTAATGTAATCCTACTTTAGGTAACCTTGTCACCACAGGTCAATTAAGTATATTGTGCTACAAGCACTCTTAGCCTATTCAAAACTAAACTAACAAAAATCTTTCTGTATGAGCTTATGAAACTGGATTTTTCTCCCAAACTCAGACACAACATTTGTTATGAGACACTCTTTATTATGGAGAACATGTATACTATCCAGATCCTTTTCTTTAAAAGATATGATTACCTGATACTTATTATTTATTTGGAGGAATTGAAACAATGAACTGAGTTTTCTCTTTTTCTTAAAGAACTCATATATGATTTTGAGCTGACATATATAATGCTGATCTTTTGTAATTTACAGTAGATAAATTCTCTGGAATGTCACAGAGAAAACATAATTTGAGATCTCCCCAAGCTATACCGCTTGTCTTCTTGTTATTGATATGCTTGCAGCCTCTTCAATGTTCTTTCTTCTAGCAGTGTTAATTTTCAAACCAGATGGAATCTGCATTTTAAAATTCTATTTGAGTAGCAGATTAGATGCAGAAATTTTGCTTACGGTTTCTGCAAGAATCTGTATGAGTTGTCCTTACGTTAGTACCTTCCCTTACACTGATTGCATAACGCAGTATGCCATTCTGTGTTAATAGACTTTTATTAAGCTGGATTCAGAGGTTGCATCTCTTGGGGAATAAAGAGGTTGTATAATGTAGTTTTCTCAATTCAGTGAAGTTAGAAAGGATATGGTGATCTTCTGGTTGGAAAAAGTGATGGCTTTTGCCTGTTTCTTACTAGGCACTTATTTTTCCTGAATATTTTTTCATTATTGTGAGACCTGAAGCACGCAGGCGTTTCAATAAAATCAGCAAGCGTACATATGCTTGTAATTTCAATAGTCAGTACAAATTAATTGCTTTCATTCTTGTTGTCAATAAGTCTTTGATTTCTCCTGTCATTAAAAGCCAGCTTTTGAATGGACAGGTTCAGACATAAAAGCTGCAGTATTTATCATGATGTTCATTAAAGACTATTCAGCTCAACTTTTTAAATCTTATTTCCAGTGTATACATACACAACTGTTCTAAACTATATGCAGTGGGATAGTTTGGGCTTCAGCACGACAGTCATAGCTATGGTGCACAAATAAAAGGCTTCATTCTCTAGAACAGAGAGTGGAACTGTGTACTGGGGTTCTAAGGTCAAAACCTACCTGCAGAGGAAGAGAAAGAGGCTAACAAGCCAGATTTTATACGGTCTTAACACTGACATTATCTTCACTCACTCCGGTACCACTGAAGTACGATTCACTGCCCCAGTTCAATGCCTGGGAACAGCTGGGTACCTTCAAAAAGTAAGCTTGCCAATCCCCTGAGTTGATATCAAGTAAGGAGTTCCTTATAGCTAGCCAATAAAGAAGCAGACTCTTAAATCTTTTTCCTCAAGAACTTGGAGCAACAAGGAGATGATTTTGTTTGTATGCGATCGGCAGTCTGGAAGCTCCTCCTGAGAAAGCTGTTATTTGATGCATACCAAATAATGTATAAAGAATGTACCAGTTAGCACATAACTGGCACATTTCACACCTTGTCAAATGACCTTTTCAATGACCAAAGGTGTATCTGACACAAACTTTACTTGCAAAGTCTTAATAATTAGGAATCTTAAGAGAATGGAAGGAGATAGGGAAATATTAGATGCACCTTTTCTACTAAGTCTTCTGACTATTCTCTGGGATGATGAGGTAGAATGGATGATTTATTAGAAAATCTGTACTCCTCTCTCACCAGAACACAAAAAGGTATAAAAAGGATTTTTTTTTTTTTTTTTTTTTGTAGTAGAGAACATGTCGTTTGCAGAAAGACCTGAATATTTGGGAAAGCACGTTGTCGGATTTTAAAGGGGAGGATCCTCCAAAACCACATTGTATTAGTTTCTTTATAGTCACGGTGATATATCAATTAAAAACAAACAAACAAACAAACAAAAAGTGATAGCAACAAAGGATTTAATCTTGAGACTTTGATTTCTGGAAGTCTGCTGCCAGTCCCTCTGCCTTCCTCCCCCATCTGGTGTATTTAATATTTTTAAGCTGATGAGACTTAAACTGCTCTTAATAGGCCAATTCCCTCCTTTTTCATAACAGCTAACATCATTTATGAGATATGAAGAAATGTAGGAATTACAGGATAGCAATAAACTGTGAAATTAAATAATTCATCAAAACTAATTGTCAATATCCAGCATGCATACAATTTTCATTACCACTACCTGTGTCAACACTAGGCACTTCTGACCTTTCTTTTGAAGTGAGGCAAGTTTTGTGGGGAAAAAGTAGTACCTGTTATTAGACCATCTGATATTACTGGGGAAAAAGTAGATAAGTTTGCCTAAACACAAACCCTTCCTCAGACCTGCCAGAAGCAAACATATTTCCAAGTGAAATAGTGATTGAAAACATTGAGTCCAAACCACCTGAAAGAAAAGGTATCTGGTACTTCTTGAGTTAGGGAGGGAATATTCACAAGTGGGTAGGTTATAAAGTGGTCATTTATAAGAAAGAGAAAAAGCCTAGTAATTTATTGCTTGCAGAACAAGAAGGGATTACCTTGGAAAGCAGAGAGAATTATAGTGTACCATAAAGCCATACCTCTATTGGGTCCACTGTTTTTAGCATCTGATGTTATCTAACTAAACATAGGTACCAATCTGTCACTGTTTCCTCTGCCTGGATCAGTTCACTCCTTTGCCTGAGGAAGTTCAAATTTTCATGTTTCCAGAGATGAAGCTCCCCAGACTTTCATGACCCTAGCTGCCTTGCTTACATTGGACGCAACCGCTTTTATTCTGTTCTGCTAGTTGAAGCTATGTTGCTGCACAGATAGAAGACATGGGGCTTGTGGGGCTGTCCTAAATTTTGTGCTTTGTTTTGTTTTGTTTTGTTTTTTCCCATGCTCTATCACTGCTTAACGTACTACTTAGCTTTACTTAAATTAATATAAAAGCAATCCTGGAAGCCACAAGATTTTTTTTGTCCTCTTCGGTCTTACAGAATGAAGATCCCTGGCAGGAAATTTTTATGGACAAGATTCAGGGATTTTATCATTATTTTATCATTATTCTATTCAAGATTACAATGGTGATTTTGTTTTTTCAAGTGGTAATTACCAGCTGATGTCCTGTATTGGTGAGGATATTCTCAGGGACTTTCCAATTTATGGTGAATAAAGCTATTTAGATATCAGTCTGGGATGAATGAAAATATGATACCTCTCCTGTCCAGTCAAGAAAAGCTGAGAAGAGCTTAAGAAATAAAATGTTATGTCTACATGCTGAGATACATAGGGGCAGATTTTGACAGAATACACGTGTACACATGCACACTTAGTTGATCCTCTTGAATCCGCACCAAGTACAGGTCCAAACTTTCTCCTCCAACATACCCCTCAATATGCTCACCAGCCATGCTGCAGGCCATAGTTTGGATTTGAAGTGAGTTCAGCAGCACCCACATTAGCACACAGCATGGTACAACAGAAATGGAGATGTAAAGCAAAACAGTTGGTGCTGAAGATCAGATTTCCAAGCTTTCTCTTTTTTAGGGAGGACCCATGAAATGAATGTCTCTTGGTTGGAGTGCCTTAGGTGTGCTATTGGAGTGACCCTTCTAGTGCAGTTTCATTTCAAATAAAATGATTTTGCACACTCTGAGACCACTCCACAATGTAAAGCAAAGAATGATATATAGGAATGATCAGAGGTTTATTTCCAAAGTGCACTGCTGATCTTATCTGGAACACTAATGGAGGTAAACCCATAACGTAAATCTTCCACTCTAGCAAACTGGACATAGAATAGTAAATAGGTGATAATGCAGAGAATATTGAAGCTATGGTAAGACTGAAGACGAGGGAGTGCCATTTGCCAATAATTTTCATGATATGGGAGTCATTAGTTTCCCAAGTAATGAGAAACTATAACAATAATGTTATGTTTATTCCCTTTAGTTCCAAGTAGTGGTACAGTTGCAACATTTCATTTGTAGTATAGCAGACATAGTTACAACAATCCATTCTTCTTAATTTCGAAATGAATTTAATTAATTTCATTAATATCAAAATTAATATATCTAAAATCTGGCTGGAGATAAACAGTATAAAAAGTAGAAGTTATTTTTATTTTTAAGTGGACTTTAAAGTTCCAATTGTTAAATCTAGAAAATTTCTCTTGGGACGCTTGTCAGGCTGCCACAACTGAGAAAACTTGAGACCCAAATGCGGGATGTCCCTAGGTGTGAGAGACTGTGTTGCCAGAAGAAGGTCTCTCTAGAGGGTCTAAAGGGAAAAGAGGGGAGGTGTGGTTCCTGAACAACTCTGGGAGGGGATTGACATATCTGCATGAGGAAAATATATGGACAGTATGGAGAGAGAGTCAGAGACACTCAGGAAAAACAGTAAAGGGATAGCTAAGGGCCGCGAGCAAATAGCTTGCTACACTTTCCAGGCTGTGGTGGTTTCACACTGATGGGCAGCTAAACTCCACCATCACCGGCTCTCTCGCTCCCATGCCTCGAAAGAAGAAGGGGAGAAAATATAATGAAAAAAGGCTCATGGGTTGAGATAAGGACAGAGGTTACTGTCCTTATCCAATTACCATCACTGGCAAAACAGATTCAGCGAAGGGACATTAATGTAATTTATTGCCTAATGCTGACAGACTAGAGCTGTGAGAAACTAAAAGCAAACTAAAAACACCTTCCCCCCATCCACCCTCTTCTACCTCCTCCCCTGGAGCAGCGCAGGGGAACGGGGAATGGGGGCTGCGGTCAGCCCATATCGCTTCGTCTCCACCACTCCTTCATGGTCACTCTCTGCCCCTGCTCCAGCGTGGGGTCCCTCCCACGGGATGCCGTCCTTCCCGAATGGATCCTGCGTGGGCTTCCCACAGGCTGCAGCTCTTCAAGAGCTGCTCCAATATGGGTCCGTACCATGCGGTCCCATCCTTCTGGAGTGAACTGCTCCAGCACGGGTCCCCCATGGGTGGCAGCTCCCACCGGATCACCTGCTCCTGCGTGGGCTCCTCTCCACGGGCTGCAGCTCCGGCCCGGAGCCTGCTCCTGCGGGGGCTCTCCATGGGCTGCAGCCTCCTTCAGGCCACATCCACCTGCTCCTCTGTGGGCTCCTCCACGGGCTGCAGCGTGGAAATCTGCTCCATGTGGTACCCCATGGGCTGCAGGGGGACAGCCTGCTCCACCATGGGCCTCTCCACAGCCTGCAGGGGAACTTCTGCTCCAGCACCTGGAGCACCTTCAAGCCCTCCTTCTTCACTGACCTTGGTGTCTGCAGGGCTGTTTCTCTCACATTTTCTCACTCCTCTCTCCCAGCTGCTGCTGTGCAGCAGTTTTTTTTTCCCCTTTCTTAAATGTGCTTTCCCAGAGGCACAAACAACATCGCTCACTGGCTCAGCTGTGGCCAGCAGCGGGTCCCTTTTGGAGCCGGTTGGAGCTGGCTCTGATCTGACATGTGGCAGCTTCTGGAATCTGCTCGCAGAGGTCACCCCTGGAGCCTTCTGCTACCAAAGCCTTGCCACATAAACCCAATACACAGATGGCACTGAAAGAGTAGTGGGCATCCAGTTCAGCAGGTATTCAATTTGCTGTACTGGATGATTAAGAAATGCCTAAGTCAGGAAGAATAGGTGGTTACAACTCAGCTACTCTCCAATTTTTCACCCAGCTGGACATTGTGGTTAAAGGATAATCACTTCTATATTCATTTCTGTTTAGTAGAAAGTATAGATTCTTGGGCTATCTGAACACGTTTAATCTAGCTAGTAGTGACACCCATGATAGAGACATTAATTCTGATAAATGGCTTTCAACCTTCAAACTAATACCCAAGGTACTTTGACAACCTGACCCATCTCCGCTGAAAGGCCATGGCCTTCAGATCACAACTGTTATTGCTGTCTAGCACCAACTAATCTACCTCTTGCTGAAATCATACCCATTGCACACCGTCCAGATGTAGTTTAGATGTGTTTCTTTCTGATGGTGTCAGCCTCACTCATTCTATCTGTAATGTGAAGTTTTGCAACGAGTTCACTACAAAAGAGTTTTCAATGTACATTTAATATAGTACACACTCTTATTTCCCTTTGTTTGGTTAGTGGAAAGATGTTGTTATTCCTATCTATTTCATATTATCACATTTTTATTAGTGCAAAAACAAAACGGAATTTTTCAGCATGCCTTCTTCCCACTATGTTATCCATGTATTTCAATGGTTATATTGCCTTTTTGTGATTCACAAAATCACTGCTTCTCTGAAAATCAGAGGCAACATTGGAATGGAAAACAGCTAACAACTGTTACATGGTGACAGAACTGCAAAGTCATTTTGTACGTCATGCAAATCAATACAGAATTTTTATATTTTGAAAGCTGATATAAAATAAAATAAAATAAAATAAAATAAAATAAAATAAAATAAAATAAAATAAAATAAAGCCATGGCAAAACAGTTATCCAAACATGAGGAATTTTTGGAAAAAAGTATAAGTTCCTTCTTTTAATGATTCAAGGGGAAGATTTCATTAACAAAATGTGTATTTAATTATGGATATTTTGAATGGTATGATGTACAAGATGCAAAACTATTAAAACTCATTAGTAGAGTGCAGATGCTTTATGTACTTTTAAACTGTAGCCTAAATTGATTGTGCCTTTTTGTCTATAAACCAGCTGGCTATTCTTTATCAAGGCATCTGTCAGTTCTTCGTAGGAAAAGATAATAAAAATGAATGCAGAACAGAGTTTAACTCAGAACCTCCAAAGACATTACTTTAAAAGAATATAAAAGAAGAAAAGAATATGTAAACCTGATAACTACAAACAACAAAACACAGGCAATCTACATTAAATTAAATCTCATATGGCAACTAATTTTATGAGCTTTCAGCTGAGTCACTAATCTAAGGCTACACTGTTATATTAGTAAAAAAAAAAATCTTCCACCTTTAATAACAACAAGGATGATTATGTGAGAATATTAACCACCTTACTCTCTACTAGGAATTTAAAATTTACTTACCTTAATCTTGATACTAGCCCTATAAACAAAGCCTTGCTCCTCCCAACCTTCATTAAACAGGGTTAGTAGAATTTTGATAAAACAGATTAACAAGACTGCAGTTAAGAATATAAATCTTTTTT
>VXAL01016929.1:51205-94504 GCA_013399475.1 Chauna torquata
GCAAATAAATATAACTCTTTTAAAATCTTGAACCTATATCCATACCAACTAAGCATTTAGTTGTGCACGTTCTACTTGATCTGCACATCCCTGAAGCATGAACACAGCCTCTATGTGCTCCTTTGGACAGATTCCATTCTGAAATGCCTCTACCTTACTATGGTTACCTGCTAGGAATTACATAAAGTACAAACATAAGCATGAAGGGCAAATCTTTCTTCAGGAAGCTAAAGCATGGTTTTAGAAGACTTCTGACTCTGATTTCCTCACCCATTACTCGCTCTTTCCCCCTGTATCTCACTAGATTGTAGGGGTTTGGGCATCTAGCATATTTGCTGGCAATTGTTTTTAGTATAATAGATAAAAAAATAAAAAATAAATAATTATGGTAACACATAAACTTACTTCCAGATTGGTCCCTTCAATCACTATTACCACCAAGCATTTTAAGATTTTTCTCTTAATGGTACAAACACCAAAAATACACCCCCCTTTCCCATCATGGAGATGGTCTCTGTTCAGATAATTGGGTCCTCAACTGTGTCCCAATACTTACATGCTGAGTTAAAGTGCTGAACAGCTGAAAGGAGCTATATAAACCACAGTGGTGGCTGGGGGTAGTGTTCTGATAGGGTGAACAAAATCCTCTGCATAAATCTCAGAGAAAGGTATAGATGTGAGGACAGCACCAAGGTCAATCTGCAGCACATATGATGGCAGATTAGAAGCAAGGTCCAAGGCAGACCTGTGAGCCTGCTGAATACACCTCTTGGCTCTTCCCATGCAGAGAAGAGTGAAACGCCCCTGGACTGAAGGAGTGCAAAGATAATTCCCAGGCAGATTTGTGCTGCTCTTCTAATAGCTAAATTCTGTCTCCACTTAAGTGACTGAAGAATTTGCACTGGATGTACAGCTCTTAAGACATTACAGGCAAGTCTGTAACGTCTTATAAATCTACCTGTGGCAGGAGGACTGCAAGTCCCCAGATAGCATGCCCACAGTGTGCTTGTGTTGCCTCCTGAAGTAATTATTCTGCAGGGATGAGAAAGAACAGATTCGCTGAGACTACAGCTTCCCTGCAATGGGGGAGGATATGGCCTCTGCTGGTACAGATGAACCAGCACTGAAAAAGAGGTGATTTGTATTTATTACAAGGTTTGCACAAAGTCTTGTCTCCATAGAACAAGAAGGGGAGTAAGGAAAAAAAAAAAAAAATTATTTTCTTTTCTAGTTTGTCCTTAATGGAGGACATCTATTAACTTTTCTCACACTGAAATTCAAGTCAGCTTTCTGTTGTCCTGTTAAGTACTTAAGGTAATGATAACAAAAGACCATCAGTGAATTTTTTTTATTCTTGAAAATAGAGGGGCAGCTTCTGTGTTTGCTATTGTCTGTTGTAGCCTTTCAGGCTTCAGAAAAAAAAAGACAATAAAGCTGTTATCATCACCAGGAATAATGATTGCAAAACCAACAGAAAGTTTTATGATGTTAGCAGCTCTGAGTTCACATTAACTATGGTATGGTTAGAATTTTAAAGTATCTATCATTTGAGCAATTAAGTTACCTGTGATAACAAGCCTTTAAAAACTTTTCAAGTTTAAATGGAAAAGTGTAAAAATATGAAAATATAAAACTTCTTCCTTTACCAAGACAGGCAGTCCATGCCACAAAGTTTGGCTTAAAGCCACATCTTCCAGGCTCCAGATCAGAAGTTATATTAAAGTATGCCAAGGTCTTGCCCTCAGTTGTATTTCCTCTATGCAGTGTTCCAAGCAGCATCTCAGAAAGCATGATGTGGAGAGACCATTAAAAAAATCATTTGTCCATGACAAGCAGGAAATGAAACAACCTCTCTCTTGACATAAGTCATTTAGTCTAGCTCCTGACACAACCACATCCAAGGTGGCTTTACAGTGAGTCAAGTGATAAGGGATAAAGGGAAATACTGCCTGTCACAAGAGTTCAAGAGAAGTGCAAGCCTGTATTAGATTTTATTTTTTTTTTAAATTTGAAAAACTATTACTAGCCTTATTTGCAAAGATTCTTGTTTTATAAAACCAAGAATTAAACCAGTGTTTTGTAAAATACTGTTGTGAGAAAGCTAAACAAACAATCCTTTTACCTATAAATTCTTTCACTGGAGGTATATAACTATAGCTTGCACTTGACCCAGAAAAAAATGCCACTTTCCCATACTACACAAAGCACAGAATTCCTCCTCTGCTTACTGCCTCCTAGACACTAGTCTTGAGAATGAAAGGAAATAGCTTTAAAAAGTTAGTAGGCATTCTGACAACTGTAACATCAAAGACTAAAGCAGTATGTTGAAAAGTATGCAATCAGCTACAGTGGTTCTGATAGAATTGCACTTTTAAACAAATTTACACTTAGTTTGTTGATCTCAATGTTTATATTATTATGCTTCATGATTTTATGAAGTGTTTCAAATGGGAATTCAAAAATACCAGTATGGACAGTCTGAGGCCTCCTTGCTTTCAATCTTCCTCATTCCATTTGCTGTCCCTCATGCTTTGAATGCCAGGATGTAATACACTAGCGTTATCTCCCCTCTGGTCATAGATTTTTTTCCTTCCAAGCCTAGGAATTTGCGTCTACACTCTGAAATGCAATAGGTGAGATTATGCCTGGCACAGGCTGGAGCAAGGTGTTGAGGTTACCAGAGTATACCTAGACCCAAATGCTTTGCTGTATCACTAAGTAGTAGTCCCTCAGCCTGGGTGAATATCTGGAGCCAATGGGAGTTTTGTAGCTCAATTTAATGAAGCCACGATTTCACCCCGACCCATCATGTTCTCCCAGGCTATAGCAGTACTTAAGTGAAAGAGTTTAACCTAATCCCTGCCAGCAGGATAATGTAGTGCCAGCAGTCAACACTGGATTGAGATAGCAAACCAACTTAATTCCAGTTACTTCTCCTAGCTCTGTCTGTGACCATTCATACCAAAATTAATTCAAAAAGCCTAGGGCATTCTTCAGTAGAAATAAAAGGTCAAAGTCAAGAGCAAATGTACTTTTAATATATAATTCTACTAGACAACATCAACTGATTATCCACCTTGTCATAATCAAAAACAAGAGCTCCTACTCTCATCCCCTTTCCCTCTTACAGGAGGAATGGGAATGAAGTGCTCCAAGGAGAAGGAAGGGGAAGATAAAGACCTTTTCCCTTCAGCAGAGCAAATAACCTGATCAGGTAAGATCCCCAGGTAATTGCAGCCTTAGAAATCACTTTATTGAAAGTCTTATCTTAGGGAAAGTTCTGAGGAAACTGTCTTATATGCATATGAATACCCAAGCTATTTCATCCTCCTATTTATTTAAGGCTACACATATATATGTATATATGCATATACGTGTATACAAATATACATCCCATAATTAATCACTTCATTTACATTACTCACCATAAAAACATTATTACTGTCATCATGACTTTAGAGATGCTTTAGCAAAATCTTTGATATCAAAACAGCTTAGCCTCATAAATGGATTATCAAAATATGCTGATTGCCACTGACCATCAAAGACTTCCTCAGATATTCCAAACACCTTTTAGTCCAGTTAATTACTTCATTACCTAGCTGCCTTGTCCCATTATTCCCTTAAAAAATTCATTGCTCGCTACCAAAGACAAACAATGTCTAGTTTTATCTCTGTCTATCTAGCCAGACTAGCAGATTATTTGTTCCCTTTTTCTTATACCATTGCAGATCACTAAGAAATTCAATAAGAGACTTCCTCTGAACATTGGCACATTGCAAATGAGAAATATAAAGGGGTTTTGTTGAAGGGAAAGCATCCATGTTTTTATTCCCCTTTAATGTACTTCAGGTTGAGTATGAAATTTCAGCAATGCACAGGGGACGAATGACAACAATTTCTTGAGGCAGGAGACACAAAAGTAAGTAATTGGAAGAATTACGTGAAATAGTTTGACAAAGATAATCAGAATTTGGAAAGGATTAGGAAACTAAATTAAAAGGCCAAGAGAGATGTCTTGGTTTCTCATTTTAAAACTCTGAATGCTTCAAAAGAGATTTGTACTCAAAAGTTATTTGTGGTTTGGGTGCCCTTATTAATTTCAGTCATGTTGTCATAGATATTTGCTCAAACCTATGAACTGTTCAAATATTGCATAACATGGGTCATGTGAATATAGACAATTGCAAAATTATCTTTTACTGTTTTAGAGGACTGATAAGGGTTGTTTGTTTTAGAAAAGCTGAAATGTGGAAATAATATTATTAAAGGCATTTAAAGTGCATTCTAGTTTCAGTAAAGTGTTCTGTAAATACTCAGCTTTATCACAGACCAGTTTTTCAGCTATTATAAAATAGTAGAGATCCATTTAAACCATTCTATGCCACCTGAGGACATGTCTCAACAAATGTATCCAAGAGCTAGTGCAATTCTAATACCTGTCATCAGGTGGTCTGTCATCAGCAGAACTACTTATGTAAAAGATTTTGTCATGACAATTTATTGACTTTTTCTTTTATCCTGGGAAAACAATCTACCACTTAATGTCTTCAAATGAAAAGACTTACATTTAAACTAATCCAACAAACACAAATAAAGTACTATTTGCAAGTACCAGTGAAAGAACAAAATTAAAAGAAAATCTAGGAATTACCTTTGAGAATTAAAAGAATGTGTCCTTTGCATTTGAAAGAGAAGTAGACAATCATGAACATTGACTTCAGAAAAGAAGCTGTTCCCTTTATTGTCTGGAGAGTGCCCATCAGAAAACAAGAAACTCCACTCAGACTGATCTCTTGATACCAATGCCATACAAACAAATCCAAAAACAGGCTTCTTTTTCTGTGAGTACATTGTCTCCATTTTTGAGGCTTCATATATATTTGCTGCATTCCAGAAAATAAATAAATAAATAAATAAATAAATAACTTCAAAACACCCACAATTAAATGTATGTGCTGCGGAGAGTCTACAAAAACTGTACTGTAAAACTGTTGAAGTATTCTGTGGAAGTTAATCAATCATTAGGTTGATTAGTTTTCCCTTTACAATCATTCTCTTCATGTAAAGAAACTAGGAACTTAATGAGCTCTTTAAAATAGACTTCCATCCCCAGGTTCTCTTCATTTTTCTTAACTTCAATAGGTCTGCGTGATCATGGGAGATGGCCTGGGTACATCTGACTATCTATTTAGATTTGCATGATGTTTGCAAAATTCAAAATCATCAAATATTTATTAGTCAGAGAATTAGGGTTTGGGATATTCTGGATAATGAAATAAATCTGTAACAGAAATAGCACCTCTGGGTCTGACCTGCTGTTTTATAATGGTATAGCCATGTCCATGCAGGGCTGTCACCAGTTAGCAAAACTGTCCCAGACCAGAAAATATCAGGAATACACATTAGACATGTATCAGCTGGCTGTGCACACCCAGAAACTCACAGAGCTACAGAATAATTTAGGTTGGAAAGGACCTCTGGAGCTGAACCTGTTGCTCAAAACCAACTTCAGTTACTTGAGATTGCTCAGGGCCCTGTCCAGTCGAGTTCTGAATAAATTCAAGGGTAAAGGTTTCACAGCCTCTCTAGGCAACCTGTTCCAGTGTTTGATCAAATTCACTGTGAAAAATGCATTTCTGACATTTTTTCAGAATTTCCCTTGCTGCAGCTTGTGACTATTGCCTCTTATCCTTTCACTGTTCCTCTCTAGGAAGAGTTTGTCTTCTCTAAAACCATCTGTTAGTTGAAGACATAAATTAGATTGTCCCTCAGCCTACTCTTCTTCCAGCTGAGCAAAACCAGCCCTTTCGGTTTCTTCTTGCAGTAGGTGCACGAGCCCTATAACCAGCGTGGTGGACTCTCTCCAGGTTATCTATGCCTTTCTTGTACCAGGGAGCCCACAACTGGGCACAGTACTCCAGCTGTGCTTTCACAAGAACACAGCACAGGTGAATAATTGCTTCCATCAGCCTGTTGGCTACACTTTTACTAATACAGCTCAGAATGTGGTTAATCTACATATCCAGAACAACATACTCTTGACTTGCGTTCAACATACTGTATTCCAGGACCCTCCTTTACAGTACTTTTCTGTAAAGCTGTTTTCCTGTACACTGGCATGGTGTTATTGCATCACAGGTGCAAAATTTCACATTTGTCCTTGCCGAGTTTCATGAGGTTCCCATCAACCCATTTCTCCAGCCTGTCAAGGTCAGCTGCCTGTAAACCTGTAAACTGCACACAGTGATAGGACAAGGGGGAACAGTTTTAAACTAAAAAAGGGTAGGTTTAGATTAGATGTTAGTGGGAAATTCTTTACTCAGAGAGTGGTGAGACACTGGAAAATGTTGCCCAGGGAAGCTGTGGATGCCTCAACTCTGGAGGTGCTCAAGGTCATGTTGGATGGGGCCCTGGGCAATCTGATCTAGTGGGTGGCATCCCCCCATGGCAGGGGGGTTGGAACCAGATGATCTTTAAGGTCCCTTCCAATTCAAGTCATTCTATAATACGATTCTATGATTTCCAGCACTGAAGCTCCATAGACACCAAAGTAAGGGATCATAATCTTTTTAAAGAAATCCTTGAGGACTGCCAGACAAAAGGGGGACATTTCATCATGCAACTTTACAAGACAAACGGTTAATGTGGTCTCTTAGTAGACTCTTAATGTGGTCTCTCTTGAATTTTCTACTTGGGGTGTTCTCAGGTGCATGTGAAAAGTGCAAGAAATGAATTTAGATACATGGTTGGAAGACAGTTTTAAGCTGACATAATTTTATAGGAAAAATATTAATGGAAAAATCATCAACTTTCTGTTTTCAGCTTCTAAAAGGAGTTTCGTAATCATCCCTTTTTCATTTCACATACACAGATGATAAGTTTAATGTTTTAATTTTAACCTGGGCAGACAACTTGCAGAACTGTGATTTGATTGAACCCTGTTGTGACTGAAGATTTCTTTTGAAGATCCAGCACCTTAACAAAAATATTGAACTCAAGTGAATAAATAAAACATGAACATCAATAAGAATAAGGAAATTCAAAGGTAAATAAAATAAGATGTTATAAGACAACCACAGGATATATAAATGTGTAATGCAGACTTTGTAATGAAAGAAAGAAAGGAATATAAAATAATTTGTAACCACATAAACTGGAAAACACTGCAGGATGCAGAAGAAAAATTAGTCACCTGATTAAAAAATGTTTTGTGGACATGATCGCAGATGGAATAAAATGGTGCTGTGCTACAACTGTGTAATCCTGATTCACATGACAGGAGCACCTGCTGCAATATTTCATAAAGTGAACAATGTATATCCTATAGCATTACATTTAAACTTCAAGAAGCCAGAGGAGAGGTATTATTATTTGTTAGATCACCCAAAGTAGCAGGTAAAAAAGGACTTGCTTTCATGCCCATGAAATCATCTTCAGACTTTCTTAAAAAGTCATGGCCCGCTACACTTGCATATGAAAATCAAGTCCTGGATCTTGGTCTTAAAAATCTGTGTAATGCTTGTTGTGTCTTTTTTAATATGAAAAATTACTTTTTTAACTGTCATTTGTTCTGTAGCACGTAAAATTGAACCAAGCTTTTAATAATCTCGCAGAAATCTTTACCCTTCAGTCTGTTAATTCTCTTAAAGCTCACCACTGAGATGACTGCATGATTGAGATTACCTGTCCATACGAACAATGCCATACTGCAGGTCCTGCTGAAATGACCACCATTGCAATGTTATGGGCTCTTCCACCTACTTCCCACAGACAGGGTTCTCACTTCAGCTGCCTGCGCGAAATACTGGATCTTTACTTGCCACTCAAAACCAAGATCCAGAATGCATATTTCTTTCCTTTTGAGGTAATGCCAAAAAGGAAAATTTAGAAGTAGGCAGACATGGTACCTCCTGCTTTCAGCTTTTAGGCTCCATTGGCTGCTTGGTGTCCAAAGAACCAAAAGTTGTTCCAAAGAGCAACTAAATTGCTGCCACCGCTGAGGCATGGTTGTGTGGGACTGGCCAGGAGTAGGGACAGATGGCGATGTGAGAGGGGTAAGAAGCAGAGAGACGCAACAACAGAAGGTTTTGTAGTCTCAGAACAAGCATTAGCCCAAACAAAATGTTCCCTAGTTCCTGGGCTGTGCCTTTATTCTTGCAAGAGATGCAGCCATTTTGGTTATGCCTCTGGGTTATGATAAGGTTGTGTTCTACCTAGGAGTGCTGCTCCTGCCCACGTACAACACAAGGCTCGTTCCTTTCCTTTTTCCATTTGTTTTGTGACATGCTACTTGTGATATGTAAATTTTTGCAACTGGATCCACACTTGTTGCTGCTGCTGTCTTACAAGTACTCCAGAAATTATTCCTGTTTCATTTTCCAGTGTACAGATAGTTACCTACAATGTACTGACAATGACCATAAAGTATGAATCTAATCAGAAATAATTAAGAGCCTTCCACACACCCATGAATTACAGGCCTGATCCCTTTGGATGACCATCAGAAGCTGTTTCCTGTGTTTCACAGAAGATGAGTGTTTACTTGGAGAACCAACTAGATTACTAACCACAGCGGGCCAGCAAATCTCATATTTTTTCTTTTGGCATACCAATTTATTCCAAAATGCAGAGCAATGCCAAACACTGACATTTTATCATTTTAATTGTGACTGAGGATGCTTCTTAAAAAAAAAAAAAAAAAAAAACAACCTTCAAATATCTAGTCATTCCAATAAATGTGAAGGCATTTCTAGCTGCCTGTTCCATTCTTGCAATAAGCAGTCAGTGCTCAGTGGGGCTGCCAGTTTGATGTAAGATGATTGAAGTCTTATTCTGGAATTACTTTTTGCAAAATTGCCACTGGACATTCCAAAAATATTTGGTAGATAGAAAAGGCTGCAATCAAAACTACAAATTAACCTGCAAGGGATGGGTCATACCACAGTTATGTTACAAGCATCTCTACTAGAAGAAGGTGGATTTAGGACGACACAGCTGCTAGACAGGACTTTTGAGAGTATCGGATGTTCTGAGAGAAAAAAAATAATTGAATTTGAGTGCACTGCTAATTATCCATATATTTTACAGCTTTATCATGATACAGCCACAAATAATTGCTGAAATGTCAAGTTTCATCTGCTTACAAGAAGTGTACTCATCTATGAGCTACTGAGACCTTCTAGCTGTGTTGTGCACAATACCTGTTTCAACCTATGTAAAGTTTCTGAAAGGTGCCTTAAAACAATTGCCCAAACTTAGGGAGTTATTTTGACAGAAGACTGTTGCCAAAGCAGCTCTTCATGATGGCATGCCAGGGACATGTCAGAAACTGGAGGCACATGTGAATTGCACAGCACAGCTGCCGGGTAAGAATCAGCTCTGGGGTAAACCAGGCTGACTGAAATGCTGGCAACACTTAAAGTGCTCTTAAAAAAAGGACCAGGCAAGCTGTCACGCAGTAAGAGAGATAGAAGCAGATTTTCATGTCACTAACTTCGGCACCAAAGAAAATTTCCCAAGACAGGATTCTTTGCTCCTTTAATACTTAAACCAGAGAACAGAATGAGCCTCCAGAGGGAACTTAGAAATGCTAACTGTGACTATACCCTGAATACAGAGTTTCCAGTAGAGACACACACTTCAAATTTAAAAATACAGAAAGTCAAAGCATCCAAATCATGTGCTTAAAGACAGATAGCACAAATATTCCCCAAATCGCCTTTCCTTTCCATTTCTATTGAAAGCCAGAAAGGACAATTAATGCTCAAATATTGTTTGGGGTGGGGGGTAGGGTTTGTAAAGCAAGCTGATTTTTTTTTCTTGTTTCCTCACAGCTTTTTTTTTTTTCACCTTAATTCCCAAGTTTTATTTGTCTGTACTCATCCCCAGTGACAAAAAATAGCAGTTTGATCCTCCTTTTACCCTTTGTAGTAAAAAGTGGGTCTGTAGATTTTTACACAAGGGCAAAGCCCTTGGGCAAGCAGAAGTGAACTTGATGTTGTTAACTTCAGGTAGTACTAAAATAGACTTTACAAAAGGCATTGCAGAGGCTTTTTACTTTCCCAATTTTATTGCAAACAAGTCCTAACAACTCTCTTGAGATCAGAAGCTGTCTAATAGTGTTCTTTTTAGTCAATTCATCCAGTTACAACAAATGAACATTATCTTGACACTCTGTGCATTGTTCTGGTTATTTTCAGTTGTTGCTATTGTAACCCGCTTTAAGGCATCATGCTGAACACAGATTCAATTTCTAAAGCACCTGAAGGTACTGTCAGTATTAAGGAAGCATGCCAAAGCTTTCATCAAGTAATCTACAAAAAAAGATGATACAAGCTGAGCTGCAAGTCAAAAATTAAGCATCTTCTAAAATGTTTAACAGGAAGTAATGCAGCTGTAAGGACTTACCCAGAGCAAAACCTACTGTAGCAGTTACAGTGAACACAGAGCACAGAAAAGAACATCCTGATTGTGTTCAAAAACTAGACTTTTTATACATTAAATTGATTCCCTCCTGGAAAATATTTTATTTTCCATTTCATGAAAACTGCCACCTACCGCAGTTCCAGAGCAAACCTGTGGGTCCTTTGAGGTATGTTTTTGCTTTAAAAAGGTTTGTTGTTTAAAAAGGGGAGATTTTTTTTCCCCTGGGGATACCATTTTTTCTCTCCAGAATGTTTGCTATTTAAGAAAAAAATTGTGATACTTTAATTAAATTTCTACTGAAAACATTAAACTCTTACTGATGTGGCTAACAAATTTTTGTGAATTACCAAAACCCTAAAAAATTTGAGGAATTTCAATTCATTTTGATGCTAATGCAGATCTCCAGTAGTACTTTTTGACCTTCTTAGTCTTGCACGGATTTAGTGTCAAAGAAAAAACATTAAGGCAGAATGTATACATACACTTTTTTCACCTTGTAAAGGCTTGTACGATGAGGACTTGACAAGGTATCAGTAAAAATAACTGTTATTCTAACTTCCATCATTGCTTTCATTAAGGGATCTGAGAGGCAGAAAGAGAAAGCGGACTTCATGACTTCTTGAACAGCATACAGAATTCCTGATTGTGAGGAACTTACATTTTCATTAGCTAAAAAGATAACTTGGCCCAGAATTTACGAAAATGTTGTTTTATGGTGTTGACTGCCAGGAAATTATATTTTTTAAATCGTCAAACATCTGTAGTCTCTAGAAATAAGTAATTGTATCAGCCAAGGTCTTTGTAACTGTTTTGTTTTGTTTTGTTTTGTTTTATTGCAAGTCCAATAAACTAGTAAGATTCTATCTGAGTCACAAGACAGTACTACCTCTTCTTCCAGGAACATAATTAAAGTTAGGCTACTCAAAGTTTCTATTAAAGAACAATTATTCATACATAAGAAAAAAGAAAATGAAAAAAAAAAGCAATAAAATAATAAGCAAGCAATAAAAGTAATTGCTTCACAGATAATCTATGCATGTTTGTCTCTGGAGTGCTTTTTTACAGACACAACCATTTTCAGATTAGGCTTGTCTTAATTTGGGCATTGTCCTCCAAATCACTTCAAAGTGTATTATTCATCAGATCAAAAGTGAGTTCTGTCATAGCTGACTAATCAGGCTTTGTTGCTTTGTTTTTCTTTGAGCTTCTGATGTCGGTCTGCAACTGTGATATGAAGTGAGGAAGGGAAATGTAAGGTGTATTGAGGTAGGGCAGCAGTGTGAGCAACATAATCATTGGGAATGGATTATATATTCATATAATTCATACATTTATAGCAGATTAGGTCTATGAATCACTGAATTTTTGCTTAACATCTGTTTTGAGGATTTAAGCATAATATTCCTGGAAGTACTTACAGCATCTATAATGTTCTAAAAAGCAAATATCAGCTGAAACAGATACAATATTTATTCTGGAAGGGACAGGAATTACTTGCTTTTAAGGTTCTCAAAACCTCCTCTTACATATAAGACGTTTACAATATAATATTATATTATAATATTATATTATATACATAATTATATGTATTATATTATTGTAATATATAAGGGCTTATATAATATATAAGTCCTTCTTTTTTACTTACATATAATTTTGAAAAAACAGCATGTCTCAAATCAAAAATTTTTAATCAAGGTATGAACCCTGAGAAGAGAATGTCAACCAAAACAATTAATTGACTTCTAGGAATAAGGATAAGGAAATTATTTTACTTTTACTATATATATAAAAAAATCTATTATAAGCCTAGCTGAACAAGCCCCTCCAGAGCCACAGAAACAGCAACAGCTTCCCCCACATTTGCCTCTGTCGCTGTTCTCTCAGATCTGGGGCAGCATCCAACTAAACCAAAGGATACTGTCTTTTCTGTAGCTAGCATTCGGGTATCATGAAGGAGCAAGCTATTGGACTGGAAGTAACAAGGACTGGAAACCAAAAACCAAATAAGAGCATAATGAAGTGAGGGGAAGAACTTCATAGGAGACAGAGACTGGCTGCCTGAGACTGGGACAGGGAAGAAATAAGGGTGGGAATTGATGAGATTTGGAGTTTCTGAAGGACAGAAGGAGGGAACTGTTTTGAACTAAGATCCTGGAGGTGAAAGGCAATGGAGACCAATTGTGGAGGTTTTGCACTGATGGGCAGCTAAGCTCTATGACACAGACACCACACTCTCACTCCCATTCCTCAAAAAAACAAGAGGAGAAAATATGAAAAACGGTTCATGGGTTGAGATAAGGACAGGGACATCACTCACCAGTTACCATCATGGGCAAAGCAGACTCAGCATAGAGAGATTAATATAATTTATTGCCTATCACTAGCAGACTAGAACCATGAGAAACTAAAAGCAAACTGCAAACACCTTCCCCCCATCCACACTCTTCTACCTCCTCCCCTGGAGCAGCGCAGGGGAACGGGGAATGGGGGCTGCAGTCAGCCCATATCACTGTGTCTCTGCCGCTCCTTCATGGTCACTCTCTGCCCCTGCCCCAGTGTGGGGTCCCTCCCAAGGGATGCCGTCCTTCCCGAATGGATCCTGCGTGGGCTTCCCACAGGCTGCAGCTCTTCAAGGGCTGCTCCAATATGGGTGCATACCATGGGGTCCATCCTTCAGGAGCAAACTGCTCCAGCATGAGTCCCCCATGGGTGGCAGCTCCCACCGGATCACCTGCTCCTGCGTGGGCTCCTCTCCATGGGCTGCAGCCTCCTTCAGGCCACATCTACCTGCTCCACCATGGTCTCCTCCACGGGCTGCAGCATGGAAATCTGCTTCACCATGATACCCCATGGGCTGCAGGGGGACAGCCTGCTCCACCATGGGCCTCACCACAGGCTGCAGAGGAACTTTTGCTCCAGTACGTGGAGCACCTCCTGACCTCCTTCACTGACCTTGGTGTCTGCAGGGCTGTTCCTCACTCCTCTCTCCCAGGTACTGTTGTGCAGCAGTTTTTTCCCCTTTCTTAAATCTGCTCTCCCAGAGGCACAACCAGCATCACTCACTGGCTTAGGAGTGGCCAGCAGTGGGTCCCTTTTGGAGCCGGCTGGAGCTGGCTCTGATCTGACATAGGGCAGCTTCTGGACTTCTCACCATCCCTGCAGCCTCCTCACCCCCGCCACCTCCCACTACAAAAACCTTGCCAAGTAAACCTAATACACTGCTCAGTATGAGACTCCAGCTACTACAGTGCAGACAACTATGGAAGAAAAGCAGCTTTGATTTAAGTTCTAGGCTGTGTGGGGAGAAATGGGATATCTTGAATGGACTGAATGGACTGGCAGGTAGGGACACTTGCAATGAGGCAGAAGCTAGGAATCAGTGAATCCAGGAGAAACATCTAGGACTGTTTGAAACACAGCAGGTACAGAGATTAGAGTGGTACAGTGAAAAAAGTGCTGGAAAAGAGTGAGCTTGAAGAAAAGCACTGGAAAGGGTAACTCTTGGAGAAAAGTACTGGAGAATGACTTAGAGCATGGTTCCTTCCAGAGACTAATAAATACTTGAAGATTCTTGAATCTCCCTACTCTTCTGCCAATGACAAATTTCTGTGAAAATATGTGCAATCTCCTACCTTCCCCCAGTCCACAGAGAGAAGAATTAACTATTCTTTCTATCAATTACACCGGTAGATCTACTGATATGTTATTAAATTGAATATATTTCCCACACAGACTTTGCAGGTGTCAATATAAGGGCACATAATGTAAATTGAGTGGTTAATATACAGTTTTTAGAAATCTGTGAAATGACACACAAATATGTACATCCAATTTTATTATCTCCTTCTCAAATCACCTGAGTCAAGAGAGACTATTAAAATGTCATTCTTTTCACTTTAATTTGGTTCCATTATGCACAGAGTTTATAATATGTCTTTTCATTTAGAAATGACCCTTCATTACTTTCTCCCCAGACTTATTCTGCATTCATCCAATGTCTGCACCATTGGCAAAACACCTCAGCAGGTTTAAACTTGTGCCTTTAGTAGCTGATCATCCACAATGTTGAATGAAAAGTCCAGGCTATCACCTCCCAGCTTGCATCCTGAAACCTTTTGAGAAACACAGAGGAAAACTTGGTCCCACAGGTAGTGTGGTGGAGTCACAGAAAAACTCTGGCTGAGTGGCTATCACTGAAAACTGAAAGACAGTAAAAGAACAGCCTCATAAACTGTTGTACAGCTATAAATTAGACCTCTTACACACCATTTCAACTCAAAATCATTTCTCATAGTTTATATATATATATTTTTATATACAAGTATACCTCCCAATGACTTCAATGGCTCCAGAAAAGTGATTTAAACTTACACCTGTACCTAGGCACCGGACCGCAGCATAACTGCTCACAGAGACAAGTGTATTTTGGAGGAATCCTTCTTCCCCATCCAGCAGACATGGCACCCAGCCACAGACTGCTGGGATACAAGTGCAAAGTCATGCAGCATGCCAAAGCCCTGAGACCAGGGGAGGGCCAAATAGGTGACATATGCCTGCTCCCTGTATGGATTTGTCACAGGTATGTATGAGAAATGATATAGTAGAATATTGTTTTAATCTGTCTAATTAGAGAGAAGAAAGGAATCCGTGGGCCATACCATTTGAGTCTTGTTCTGGAAAATTTTATCTATCTTGTTTCTTCCATGTAGACCTCTGCAAAAGTTGTACACATCACCAAACCCAAATTTTTCACAGCTGATAGTGCACTGTGTGTTTTGTAAGTTAGCTGGAATTTTACTTGAGTATACAGAAGCTATGTCATTGTGGTTTGAAACACCCCAAACTGACCACCTAAGGTTTAGCACTTATTTCTGCTTATAATATCTCTCTGTATCTAGTGATGTATAAATTGCAGACAATGCCACCTCCCCACTTGAGAGAAGAGGTCTGACAAAATGGTTTCATTGTTTTATGGAGCAGCAAACTGCAGTAGTGATACTGTAGGAAAAAAAAAAAAAAAAGAAAAACTCAGAAAACAAAGAAATCTGTTTCATTGCAACATTTAGATAGTATACAGCCAGTAATGCTTAAAGACATCTGTTGACCAAACAGAATAAAACAAAGGCTTAAACTATTGCTTATCCTTTAAGTGCTGAATATTCTCTGCATTAAATGAAGTAAGGGTTGGAGAAAAATAAAGTGCATTATATACTTCTGAATTATCTATATCCGAAAATATATGCACAATGACAACTATAATTCTGTCATTTTCTAACTGTAGAAATTTTGAATTTGCAGCCTTTAAAAGTGTGCAGTTATCTTTGCTTGACTGTTTTGCCTGTTATGCATGTATGCATACAGCAGAATTACTATTTAGACCAGTCTGACTTAGTATTGAATAAGCTTTTTGATTCTCAGTTCTATTAAAATGTAGTACCATTACAGCAACAATTTTTCTACTTAATATTTTCTTGCAAGTTTGCTACATTGACCTTATTTCAGCTCAAAAGAATACCTGTATACTGCAAATATTGATTTTTTTCTGAAATCATTTATGCAACATCTTGTTCTAATCTGTATGTAGTTTCATATTGTTCATACAGTTTCAATTCATATTCTAAGTGCAGTAAGAAGAGGGTTGTTGAAAAATATGTTGATTTTACAAACTGTGAAGATGTATAAACAATAATTCAGGATTCCTTTTTGTGTCAACAAGATTCCTCCACACTTCAACAAATCTATTCTGCCTTCTGCTGATCCCTGCATTTTGCTCCAACACTCTAAATGAAAGCCTTTCCCTCAGTGACCAAAATGACCACTTTGTATACCGCATGAGTGATGTTTTTAATTTCTCTCTGTGTTACTTCAGACATGTATTAGAAAACAAATGGTTATAACTGTACACTTATGGAAACATAAATAAGTGTGCCACTTCCACTGAGCACTTCACAGTGAGTATCATTTAGTAACTTAGGTAGATCTTTTTGACCTTGGAAGCAACTATTGTACTATGTAAGCTAATACATGAGAAATGATCTTAAAACAAATCATGTTTCCAGCTCAATGGGAGCAAAAAGCCTATCTATTTAAAAGACAGTCTTTCCTCCTTTCTTGCTTATGCTATCAAAAATGCAGGTACAATAAAGAAAGGAGTAAAATTGTGGTTTTGTTATCCTATCTCCACGCCAGCAAAGACTGACATGCTATTCTGTTATTAAACGTATCCAATTACAACCATAAACTGTTATTAATTTTATTATCTTTCTTAGGGTTATAATGTTTTGTAGGTTAGATGGAAAAAGAAATGCCTCAGTACACATTTGCCATACATTCCGATGTACGCATTTCCTTGGAAACAGCGAAAAAAGAGTCAAAGTATGTACAGAATGTACAGAAATCATGAAAGCTAGTTAAAGAGCTGGAGTACTTGTTCAGCTGTACTTGTAGCTCCAGTATGAAATAAAGCATTTTAGTTATGTTAATAAAATTTCTTTAACAGTCTTATGTACCTGGAAAGAGTCTGGTCTGAAAAGAGAACCTTTATTTTAATATATGTGACCAAATTCCACATCAAAACGTATCCTCAGAGACTTTCACATTGTTGGCAGCTTCGATGAGGACAGATTTTAGGCCACTATACTGAGAATCACTCACTTTGGTTTCTCACTTCCAGCCCTGAGAGGTAAGTAAAAACACCAGGGCACAGAATTCCAAAGCTATTTAGGATCTGTAGCTTACTGAAATTAACAGAACTTTTGTTAACTGAGGTCTGGAGGAATTAACAAATAACTCACATTTTATATGTATTATTGTACTGTTCAACTATGACTACTAACAATGACATACTTTCATTTTCCTAGCAAAAAATTTTCAGTTCACTTTTTTTATCCTTTTTTTTTTTTTTTTTAAGGAAAAAATGTCAGTGACTCACCATGTTCCAGTGCATCCAGGTACACGTAGAATTTAGTGGAAGCATCAACATGCATTACTGGCAAACTGTACTGTGTTTTTCTTCATTTTCTAGTCTTGTACCAGAGGTGGAAAGACTAATGTTGTCACAACAGAAACAGAGGAGACTAGCAGAGATGTTTTATTATTTTTATCACCAGAAGGCAGAGCAACTGCAACTACGTAATAGCTCTGCCTTTAAAATGCTTTAGCACTTCTTTTATTGTGTGGATATTTACTATACCTAGACTGAAAATCACCATGAAATGAATGTTTTGAGCACATGAAATGTCACTGTAATGTGTAAATGTGTAACAAAAACAAACAAACAAGCAAAAAACAAAGATTTTCACACATGCTATAAAAACAAAGGCTTACATTCTAGTCATTGTACTTTTCTCTATTGTGCTTTACAGTTTAATCTTCTGCTTTCTAATTCCACATTCCTTTGTTGGTCTAACTAATGTACAGGACAAATCAGATCAAACCACACACCAGTCAGTGTTTTTCTTTTTTTCCTTATAAAACTTTGATATGTCTTTAATAAGCGATGTCCTATTTATTACACATATATCTAATCTGAAAGATTTCTGAGAAAGATTTCTTTTTTAAGTTGGTTGGATGGAATGATTTCTGTATCATTAAACCAGCAATGTAGTGTCACTATATTGTATTTAAAAAAAAAAACTGTAACTTGGACTGTACAACATATTCAATAGTTTTCATTGGTCTTGACATATACCTATCCATGAACTGGGAACTACAATATGAGAAGTTCACCAATAACTTTCGTGAAAAGGTAAATTGTCTATTTCTTCATCAACATAGTTTAGATGTAAGCCATGATCTCAAGTACTCCAGATTAAATATCTTCTTACAATTTCTAATTGTGATTGCAACCAGAACAAATAACTGTGGAAGTTTTGCACATCTGAGGATTTTAAAATTAAAATATTCAATTGCTTGACATAATTTCAAGAAGTACTACAGAAAAAATGAGGAAATCCAATAGCAAATGTTATTGTACTACAAACCCACACATATTTACCATTTTATGGAAAACATATCTAGCCAAACTAATCCAATTTGTTCTAATAATATTATTCAGTATAATTGAAAAAATGCTCTGTAGCAGTTTATTATAGAACCACAGAATATCCCAAGTTGGAGGGGACCCACAAGTACCATCCAGTCCAACTCCTGGCTCCGCACAAGACCACCCCAAAATCAAATCATGTGTCTGAGAGCGTTGTCCAAACACTTCCGGGCCCAGCAGGCCCGGTGCTGTGACCACTGACCTGGGGAACCTATTCCAGTGCCCGACCACTCTCTCGGTGAAGAACCTTTTCCTAACACCCAGCCTGAACCTCCCCTGTCACAGCTCCATGCCGTTCCCTCAGGTTCTGTCACTGTCACCAGAGAGCAGAGATCAGCGCCTGCCCCTCCGCTCCCCTCGTGAGGAAGCTGCAGGCCGCCATGAGGCCTCCTCTCAGTCTCCTCTCCTCTGGGCTGAACAACCCAAGTGACCTCAGCTGCTCCTCATACGTCTTCCCCTCTAGACCCTTCACCATCTTCGTAGCCCTCCTTTGGACACTCTCTGATAGTTTCATGTCCTTCTTATACTGTGGCACCCAAAACTGCACACAGTGCTCGAGGTGAGGCCGCACCAGCACAGAGCAGAGCAGGACGATCACTCCCCTCGCCCAGCCAGCAGTGGGCTGGCCCTCCTGGCTGCCAGGACACGCTGCTGGCTCGTGTTCAACTTGTGTAAGCAGTGTGACTTTTGAAGCCTTTGTCCAGAGAAATTTACTTTTGAAGCCGCTGTCCAGAGAAAGAAAAATATCTTACACAAATGAGATATTTTAGCTTGGTAAATCAAATTATATTGTCTGAGTTTCTCTGTTTCCAGCCAATAATGCTTTCCATGGGCCCTTTGGCACTTGTTGGGATTTTGAAAGTTAGGACGACTCTTAGGAGGGATTTAGTTGCTTACAGTCATTTGAGGCTCTGGGACTACAGGCTGGTAGTGCAATGTAAACAGTTTGGTACATTTTAATGCATTGTACAGTTACTACCTTCTCAGTATTGCTCGCTTATAAAGTGTATCTACCAGTTTCCAAGGCTGAATGACAAATGTATGAAATGGACTTCAGCATTTTTCCTTACGGCTCAGTATACATTGCTGGTTTGTCTATGTTTGTCTATAAAATAAGGATTTAATTGAGCACAAGTAGCACACATAAGTTGCGTATCATCTTACTTATAACAAATAACCTAAACATAGAAGCTTTGAGCACTGTAACTTAACTACTTTACAAGACTAAAGTAGGTATAATGTATGCATTATTGACTGAGACTCATCCCATTTCCTTAGAATAAAAAATGTGATAGCAAATCCACCTACCACATAACAAAACTTACATTATAAGTAAAAGGTAAGAATATGTATTTTGAATCATATATAAAAATAAAGGTGTTAAAATCAGTTTTATACGATGTCATTTACAATAGAAATTTAACAATAATACATTTTTAAAAATCCTACGATTTCAAAAGAAATTAATATCTTTGTGTTCAGGAATATTGATTTGTTGTAACTACATGATCCAGAATCAATGTTCACTTCTTTGTATTTGCTTCCAGCACATAATACTTAAGATATACGTGTTCCTTCAAATGAACCCTTAGGCTATTATCTTTTACTAACAAATGTAACCATAAGTATTTGTCAACACCACATCCAACTGATACGATGTGGGAAAACAAACAAACAAACAAACAACAAAAAGCAGAGAAACTGTTATCTACATCTTCAGACTACATATGTGGGTTTAATTTAAAACATATATATATGGAATGCTGGTATTTCAAATGTATCTACCATCAAATCAGTATGACTGTGCACTTAGGCACAGCTTCATTCATATCAGTGAATTTCTCCATGAATACAAGTATCTGATCTAATAGACTGTTCCTAATTCTAAATCCCACCTAGACAGAAAAGATGGTAGAAACACAGACCACTGTCAGACTGGCAATGCATATTTTTCACGGTCATATTTGCAGTCTGCAGAAATTAATGCCTTGCAATAATAAAAGGAAAAGCCTCTAAAAAAACAAAACGGAAAAAATATCTAACAGCTAGAAGTGTCAGTTACTCCAAATGACACAATGAGAGTGGAAAACCTCTCTGATGCTATTCAAGGATTTTACATCATGATTTTATGACATACAACACATAAATATCTGTACTCTTACTTTTTTCATAACAAATTGAAAAATACAATATTTTCCCTATAGGTGTCCTCTAGTTCTATTTCATCTGCTTGAGAAACTTTTTCCTACATCTTCTGCAATTAACATTTCTATATTTACAATTCCTCATTAGTTAATTTCATATTAGTGCTCAGTGATATCATTATTATTCTATGTTTTAATGTTCTTCAGATAGAGCAAACTGAAGCTCAACTGAAAAAATTGCAAGGATTCAGAAGTATTTCTCTCCACTCCTTTAGCAATAATTCCATAGGATGCACTATTGTAAGAGATACTTTCTGAAATACAATTCATTTGTGTTTTAACACACTAAAGCTGGTAATGACACCTGTTAAAAACAAAAACACTGTGTAGCTCAATATCAACCAGAATAGTGATCTCCTCACAGAGAAAAAAACTTTGCTGTGATTCTGATCTGTGGTTTCTTTACTGCTGTTACTGCTGCCAGCAAAATCTTATTAATCATTCCCTGGTAGACTCTCTAGCAGACAAGGGCAATAACATATGAAATGTAAGATTTAGTCATTAGCAATACTGTTGCACAAAAAATATTTCCCACCAAAAAAAAAAAAAAAAATCAAAGAAATCGTATTTTAGGTCTTATTTTAGAAAGAACTTTCAACTTAAACAGAATTTCACTGATTTTATGACATTATCTAATCAATGAGAAAATACAGATTATTAGATTCCATTACAGGTCATGATCATCTAGTTTATCCTCCAACAAAATACAGACTTCAGAATGCCTTGAATTAATTCCTGTTTGATCTTAAACATATCTTTTAATGATATCCAGTATAGATTTATAAATGTTCTCTAGAGATGGAGAATCCATTAGCTAAATGCTTACTATAGGCAATTACTTTCCTTCTTTGCTAGTACTCTGTTAATAGATTTCTATTCCCAGGAAATTATATATCGATTAGGCTGGGGTCACCCCCCCCAACTTGTCTTTTATTAGACAAGTTGTTTGAGCTACATATTTCAGGGAGAGCCCTGTTTTTTTGATCTCCTAATCATTTTCAAGGTTCTCTGAACCCTTTCCAATTTCTCAGCATCCTTTCTGAACTGTAGATACTGTCCCCTGTGTCTGTGTTCCAGCAGCAATCATTCCACTCTCAAATATGGAATACAATCATGTGACACTTCCTGAGTATGCCTCTTCCTTTGCATCCAAAAGCTTTTTTTTGCCTCAAGTTCAAGTCAGTTCTACCAGTTCACTGACAAAATTGGTAAATTATGCGTGGCGAAGATCCCATTCCTCCAGGACACCATAAGAAGCACATATCAGTGTAGATCTTGCTACATGCCTTACAGAAGTGTAAGCCAGATTGAACAACCCCATTACCTTTTCCAGCCACCTTGCTAGTAATTGGAAGCTATTTTTTTAGTATAACCATTCTATTTCCTATACTCATGTTAATTGGTGCTTACTAGGTTATCCTACTTTAACTGTTAATTAATCAAACCCCGTCTCAGCCCAGACACAATGTCATGCCAGTACTGTTTACAATTAGCTCTGTTATTTTTTCTTTCCTTTTTGAATACTGTCACAATGTTGCCTTTCTTCTTCATTTGTGGAATTTTGCAATGCTCCAAATCTTTTGAAGGCTGATAACAATGTTCCAAAAAGCTGCTTTATGTGGACATAAAACTTCTAGTGGTTGTATCTTATTTCTCTTTCCTTCTTTCCTTCCTTCCTTCCTTCCTTCCTTCCTTCCTTCCTTCCTTCCTTCCTTCCTTCCTTCCTTCCTTCCTTCCTTCCTTCCTTCCTTCCTTCCTTCCTTCCTTCCTTCCTTCCTTCCTTCCTTCCTTCCTTCCTTCCTTCCTTCCTTCCTTCCTTCCTTCCTTCCTTCCTTCCTTCCTTCCTTCCTTCCTTCCTTCCTTCCTTTCTCTCTTTCTTTCTTTCTTTCTTTCTTCCTTTTTCTTTTTTTATTTCTCCCATCACTTTAAAAAGCAGAAGTCATTGATCACTAGCATTCAGATTTGGATAATACTCTTAATATTTCGTCAGCTCACTTCTAAGAGGGTAAAACTAACAGCATCAACTGCCGCGTGGATAAGTACAGATCATTTAAACAGGTGAATGAGAAAAACAATATTAGCTCTCAGTCAGCAGAGATAAAGGACCTAGAATGTGGTTGATGGCTTAAACTAAAATGAGATCCTTCTTCAAAGTCTCCTGCTTTTGCATCAGACTGCTGAGAAACGATAACAGTAGTGAGTAGAAGATGTGTGAATTTACAACCATTTTTAATGAATGTTTTACATTCTTCCAGTAGCAATGAATTTGCATCATTTAAAGCATCAGTTAAATAAGACAGTCATCTGTGGTACTAAGAGGATTAAATTCCCATCTTTTCTATGTCAGTCATTTAAAAACCCTTTTTATTATCAAGATGGCTTACTTCCTCACACACACATTTAATTTTAAATTTCTTAAAGTTATATTCACTTTCAAGCATAGCAAGTCCATTGCAAAAAGATTCAGAACTTCACCTTGACATAAATTCCGATCTCAGAGCCTGAAAGAGCTTGCCTTCATTTGAAGCAATCTCATGCTCTTAGGAAGCTCGGAAACATTAAGGTTGGCATCATAATCCCAGCTTCTGTCATTGTCATAGACTTCTTCATCTTACTCAACTTTTCACAGAAAAGCTCAAAGAATATTTTGGCCAGAAAGAGAGCGAGAGGGGTAAATGCAGCAGTCTGTGTATTTTCTTGAGAAGGCTAGTTTTCCATCTCGGTTTCAAACAATTTGCCTAAAAAATTTAGGCATAACTTAGACAGAATATAACATTAGACAGAAATGTTGACTGAGCTTAGACTTCTTTCCAAGTGCAAGTCTTGGCCAGCAGTGAAATGCTGTATGAGTAACACATGTGGTTCCTTTACACAGAGGGGCCTGACTGCAACATGTGCCTTAAGTCAGGAGGTTGTAGCTTTCTTTTTCTTGATAAAGAAAAGTGGTTCTTTACAAAATGGGTGGCTGCTTTATCCACTGAACTGTTGTGTAGAAGAATGAGTGTGACTACTTGACCTGCTATAAAAATGATTTCCTGGGACTGAATTGTATTACTTAAACAAATCACAGCCTTACTAGATCTCCTTTTGGGTCACAGTAAACTTAAGATTCCCATGCCAATATTGGTACAAATGCCCTACAAAAAGCAGTACTTGTTAAAAAGCTCCTACAATTCATTTATATAAATTTCTTTTCTGAAAACAGTTTTGTGACTTCTCTTGGAAGAAACTGTGACAAAAAGAATAGAATATTAGCAGTGAAACAGAATTTTTAATTAATCAATCTAACCTACCCAGCTAGCAGTATCACCTTTCCATGTTCAGATATTTATGGACACTGCAAAAACATAACCTTTAATGATCTAATTATATCTACAAAGCTGGTAGCTAAACCTAAGTCTTTGGCACCTTTGTTCTTTAATATGAGTATTAAAAATCATCTTATACTTTCCAAATATTTATTTTTTTAAGACTGAGGGTTTTTTTGAGCCCTCCAGGCTTTTTTGTTTCTGCTTTTAATGTGATCTCAGCAAAATCTTAAGGATTATTGTAGCTATTCTATTTCCTGTATAATTTCTACAGGCTCACTTAAGTCTATCTAACTGTCAAAGAAAGCTTTGTTTCCACTAGGAAGAATTTCTAGCTGTACATAAAAATGACATCTATCTGTCAAATTATTTTTTATAACTGGTATGTATTCTAGGTCAAAGCTGCACTGAAGCTAATAGTTGGCAATAGCTGCCATCCACATTCTTTCGTAAAAGCCTGATGCAAGATTGCTGCTAGTTTGTTTTGGATTAAATGGATGAAGGTTTTGATGTATCACTTAAAGAATTCTCTCTGCTGCGCTTATGAGTTTATCAGTTATTATGGAAGAATATGCAAATTTGTACAAATATAATTCCCTTTTGTGAAAAACTTCATTATTCTTATAAAGACACCACAGAGGTGCTTTGAGTAGTTAAGAACTCTGTATTTTATGCTGTATGGGGTGCAGGTGTCTTGGTGTTGTCAGCAGGGGCTGCAGGACTCCTCCCTGAGGCGAGGCCGGGGCTGGACACAGCCGGTTCCAGCCGGCTCCAACGGCCCCACCGCAGGGCACAGCTGGGCCCCGCAGCCAAGATGGCGGTGCCTCTGGGAATCGTACTGTATTGGGTATACATGGTAAAGGTTTAGTAGCGGGGGAGCCACAGGGGTGGCCCCTGTGAGAAGATTCCAGAAGCTGCCCCATGTCAGATCAGAGCCAGCTCCAGCCAGCTCCAAAAGGGACCTGCTTCTGGCCACTCCTGAGCCAGTGAGCGACGCTGGTTGTGCCTCTGGGAGAGCAGATTTAAGAAAGGGAAAAAACTGCTGTGCAACAGCAGCTGGGAGAGAGGAGTGAGAAAATGTGAGAGAAACAGCCCTGCAGACACCAAGGTCAGTGAAGAAGGAGGGCAGGAGGTGCTCCAGGTGCCGGAGCAGGCTGTCCCCCTGCAGCCCTTGGGGTACCATGGTGGAGCAAATCTCCATGCTGCAGCCCATGGAGAGGAGCCCATGGTGGAGCAGGTGGATGTGGCCTGAAGGAGGCTGCAGCCCATGGAGAGTCCCTGCAGGAGCAGGCTCCAGGCCGGAGCTGCAGCCCATGGAGAGGAGACCACTCAGGAGAAGAAGGTCTGGTGGGAGCTGCCACCCGTGGGGGACCCCTGCTGGAGCAGTTTGCTCCTGAAGGATGGACCCTGTGGTACGGACCCATGTTGGAGTATCTTCTGAAGAGCTGCAGCCTGTGGGAAGCCCACGCAGGATCCGTTTGGGAAGGACGGCATCCCGTGGGAGGGAACCCACGCTGGGGCAGGGGCAGAGAGTGACCATGAAGGAGCAGCGGAGATGAAGCGATATGGGCTGACTGCAGCCCCCATTCCCTTTTCCCCTGCGCTGCTCTGAGGGAGGAGGTAGAAGAGGGTGGATGGGGGGAAGGTGTTTTTAGTTTGCTTTTAGTTTCTCACTGCTCTAGTCTGCTAGTGATAGTAATAAATTATATTAATCTCCCTATGCTGAGTCTGTTTTGCCCGTGACCGTAACTGGTGAGCAACCTTCTTGTCCTTATCTCAACCCTTGATCTCTTGTCCATATTATTTTCTCCCCCTGTTCCTTTGAGGAGGGGGAGTGAGAGAGCGGTGGTGGTGGAGTTTGGCTGCCCAGCTGGGTAAAACCACCACATGTACTTAAGGAAGGGGAGAAAATGCCAGACAGGCAGAGGAGGAGGGGAAAAAAGGAGTAGGAAATGGCTCTACAAACACCAAGGTCAGTGCAGAAGTAGGAGGACAGAAGGTGTTCCAGGCGCCAGAGCAGGGATTCCCAGGCAGCCTATAGACAATACTATAGTGGAACAGGTTTATCCTGAAGTACTGCAGCTCATGGAGAACAACTCTGAAGCAGGGAAAAAATGTGAGGAGGGAGGAGCGGCAGGGAGGAACTGTTGTTGACTGACCATGTCCCTCATCCCCCTGCGCCACCCCAGGCAGGGGAGGTAGAGTCAGGAGTGCAGGAGTGAAGCTGAGCCTGGAAAAGGGAGGGGGGGAGACGGAGCAAAACAGTATTGTTTTGATTGTCTTTGCTTTTCGCTATCCAAATCTATTTTAATTGTCAATAAATTGAACTAATTTTTGCCAAGTCGAGTTTTGCGCATGACATTAACTGCTGAGTGATCTCCCTGTCTATCTCGACTCACAAGCTTTTTGTCTTATTCTCCCCCTTCAGTCCTTTTGAGGAGGAGAGTGAGAGAGCATATGGGCGGGCATCTGGCCCTTAGCCAAGGTTAACAACCACATATGCCCAGTTCAGACTGTATATAATAAATGAAGCCAAAGGATATACATCAATTACAAAGATGAAGACACTGATTAGTAGTTACCTATCGACTTAATGAGGTAAGATTCAGTGGTGAAAAGCTGATATGCAGTCATGCAGTTTAAGGTTCTGATTTGGGCAAACAGAAAGACAGTATCGTTATTGCACATATCATTCTTGCCTGTAAAATTATTTTAAACAAAATTTTTTAAAAAACATGTTTTTTAAGATATAATTATCTTGCTGTCTCTCTCGATATACGTATACATTTGTAACATACATACATGTATATACATCTGTTTATTAAGATAACTTTATAATGCTGTCAATCTAAAATATTTACATGTTATTCAAATCCTTAATATCCTACTATGCCAGAACAAATGTATTAAAGGATTTTTGCAGTAAATTCTCCATGTCTGTAATGGGGCAAGCACTGCTTTGGCAGCTTAATTATTAAAAGAAAACTCTGGCTGTTTACAGATATTTGGAATGTAAAAGCATATCCTGCAGAGAGCTAATGAGATAGTCAAATATAATTTAACATGTCTTTGATTCACAAAGATAGCTTCATAACATTAGTGGTATGTCTCTATATTGGAGCACAGTGTATGTTGGAGCATCTGTGTATCTATTTGCAACCAATCTGATAAGTATTACTCTGAGCCATCAAAAAATACTTCCAGTAAGAATACATTAGAAATTCAAGCTGAACACTTCAGAGGTTATTCCCTCTAATCTCATCCCTTGGCAAAGGGAGCATTTCTGTTGTAATTAATTTTAACACTTTGACCAATCAGTTCTGAAGTGACTGTTACTTCAGGCTGTTCTCATCTCAGCTTCACTGGCTATCTTGTGACTAGTCATCATTAGCTCTTTCACTGTACTGTAATTTAGCTCCAAATTCCTACTTTTTTCTTGCATTCTGAGTCTGGGCTTTTTTCTTTCATTATTTATTTATTTAGAAACAGACTAGAATAAAATTCTAAGAGCACAAAGGCTTACTTACCCTATTTCCACCAATATGTCAACATTATAGTCAGTGTTTTACTTTAGTTATGGAATCAGTAAAAGGAACAAAAGAATCAAAGTTGCTGTCAATGGAGTTAATTTCTCAAAATCAAGATCTAATTAACAGCATGTTTTTTCAGCAGATTCAGAGCCAGTTTTTTGCAACATCATCCTGTGTAATGTCAGAGTTTAAATGAATGTACTTTCAGAACATGCATAGAGTCAACTGCTTGTCAAGAATAAAAACATTTTTCAAACTACAGAAATAAACTTTCAAGGTACATCAAGATAGACCTTTTAGTCAATCTTGGGGTTCACACATGAGACTCAATTCTTTAGTAATCAGTGCAACAACATGTGCATTATAGCTTCTATAGGAGGCATCTGAGATACACATGACAGCTTCCTCTAAATGTAAGTCATGATGCAATACAGTGGCTAGTCCATTCTTTGTATGAAAGAGCGGCAGAGTCAAGGCATCAAGCTGGACATGGGAACTAAGACGTATGTGGGTATAAGGATTAAACATTATCTAGTCACAACCTTAAAGTCTATCTCAAAAGAAAAAAAATAAAAAATAAAAAACACTCAATCTTAAAAACTAATGCCAGTCCTTATAAACGTAGTCATACCTCAAGCTCTTTTTGGGTTGAAATATAAGTGTAAAAGCTTCTCCTGCAAGCTTTCAGCCTTTCATTTCAGAGAAGACAATTGATTCCTACAGAAAAATCCTTGGTTAGATTCAGCCTATAAGTGTGTGGATGGACCAACCTGTGAGGTTTGCCCAAGAAGCCAAAACCAGAAGCAGCTGTTTCTCTCCACTGGCCCAACTGCTTCCCCTTCATGTTCTGAATATCTGCAGAGCGTCCCTAGAAGCAGAAAGAGAGCAAAGGAGATCGGAACAAAAGACAATGGGAAAAACAGCAGGATACTGGACTAAAAGTAGGAGGAAGATGAGGAAGAAGGGTAGTCTCTAGGAAAAGAACAGGGAAGAATGGCAAAGTACTGGAATGAGGGGACCAAGAAATATGCTGCTGTGCTGTCTGAAAACAAGCATATATAAGGAGAGATGAACAGTTGTAAAATGAGGTTTTTGTTAGTTCCATTCCTAGAATAACCTGATGAAATGGAATAATAAACTTCTTAGGGCCATGCTAATGTCCCCAACATTACAGGTAGTACAATTTTCACCGAAGTTAATGTAGTAAGATTTTCTAATAGAACATAATCACTCTCCCTACTCACAAACAAAATAACAGTATACAGAAAATATATGAAAATATTTAATGAAATATGACATGATTGTACCAGGAATTGCAATTTTAAAAAAAAAAAATCAATGGGGTACTAAAGTTATTCTATTTTTAAAATTGTCTTTCCAAGATTGCACACTTTCATTTCCTGGATCTCAGTCTGTGAAAGGTTAGACATCCCTGCCATAAGAAGCATCTTCTTACACAAGTTCAGAAGGAGAAAAACAGTAGAACCTAATCAGACAAATGGTCAGTTATAAGACCTCTTTATTTGTTTTTGTTAAGTGAAGGCTTGAGAACTATGATTTTTTCTCCTGTGGTCTGAATAACATTAATATGTTGAATAATTACTGATGGCATGTCCTAAATCTGTGGAACAATGCAATAGATTTTTTTATATATACATATAAATTAGAGGAGCAATACGAACTGGCTACTGTAATTTGAATTGAGAAGGAACTTGAAGCTGAGGTGCAGTTCATGAACAATAGCTTCTTCCAACCTATCATTCAATGTTTGTCATATACAATTCATTCTCCTAATAGAAAGCTTAATTTTCCCAATGAGACCTGACAGTTTTCTTGAACTAGCTTCGCAGATGACGTATATCTGCTGTGAGTATAGATTGATGTGTCTCAGCAGCATTAAATATGACATTTTCTGTTGATCTGAGAAGGAAAGAGTAGAAACAAGATCACAACTTTATGAAAAGGCTTGCAAAAAAAGATTTTTTTTGCAGTAAATGAAAGAAATTTCAACCTGACCTTTGATGGGAAAAGAGACACCTCTTCAGAGCATCTAGCCAAGTAAACAAACAAACTGACACTTTTGCAATAATTTATACACTTTGCAGATTGAAAGGTTGCTTGATGTTTAAATTGATTATCTGACAACAAAATGTCAGGATGTCATTCATAAGCATGCAGTTTATTCTGTCCAAGAATTTTATTAGGAATATTTAAGAATGCTAAGAATCAAACTCATAAATGGTAGATGCTTACTGCACTTTCATATTAGAAAACTGTTGTGCTGTTGTTGCACATAAGAATATCTGACCTGCATAAAGACATAGGATGTGAGTTGTTCAAAAAATAAAATAACAAGAAAAAATAGAATCATGTTACCATTAAAGTGAAAACTACAAAAAAAAAAAAAAAGAATTTTGACTTGTTTTTACTGTGTTGAATATACTTTTTTAGTTTGCATTCAATTTATAATGCTGCACAGCTAGCTAAGCCTATGCTGAAACATTAATTTTATAGATTCCGTTTGAATGAGATCTTGTAATTTTTTTTTTCCTTACAAGCGGGAAATTGTTGCAAATCTATAATATGAATGTTAATATAGTTATTAATGTCTGGAAACAGAATTTAAATTAGAAATTTGAGTTCTATGCAGTTACATTCCTACAGCTGAACCCATTTCATTGTATTTCTGAAGTTAACTGTATTCAGGATATTTTAATTCCAGAAGACCAGTGGATTACAAATACAGAAAAATATGCTTCAAAAAAGCAGTGCTTGGCTTCCACTAAAGTGCAAGCTGTTCTGGACATTATCACTCATCAAAAAATGAAGGATAAACTGAGAACAAGAGAAGATTATATAATGATCAGCTTTCCCGTGCATGGCCTACAAACTGAAAAAGGAGCTTACCTCAAAGAATACATTAGCTACTAAGTCTTTACCTCAATAGTCTTATGTGAAAACTCACATTGGCATTCAGCCATATTTCTCTTCTTTTGGAGCAATGCATTCAGCAAGAAAGCCACATTTTAAGTCTGACACTGTCAAACAGGAGAAGGTTTAGATAACAAAAATCATTAAAAGCTCTTAAAATAAGACCTATTAAGAAAGGTTAACAGGACTGTTTAGTTTGGTAGAAAGGTGGATGAAAGAAGACAGAACTGTCTATGAATGCATAAAGTGATGTAAGAAAGTGAACTAGGATCAATTATCTCCCTAGTCAACACAGAAGATAAAAAATAGTAACAGTCAATCTGTAGAAGGGACAATCAGATTAAACAAAACTATTGATCATATATGGCAATTGAAAAGCCTTGCCAGGAAAAAGTGTGGTTTCACCATTACCACAGTCTTTGGGGCTAGGAAAGATGCTGTGCTTCTCAGGTTTGTTTAGAAATATCTAAACTAATCTGATTGTGTTTTCAGGAAGTGAAAGAGCACTTCTGCAATGCAAACCAACTCTGTGATTGCTGAATTGTAAACTACATTATTGCTGAAATTCTTGTATGTTAATACAAGAGTGTATACAATTCTTTTACGTAAGTCTTGCATGTTAATATCATTCTGCATTATTATATCTGTGACTGACTGCTTGAAGGTACTCATTAATTTTACCAATAAATAACAAAATACAAAAAGTAAACAAAAATACAATACAATAAATACAATAAATAACATGTAGATTTTTCTGGGACAAGTGCACTTTGTTTGTTTTGGTTTTTTTATAGCTTCAAAAATATTTATATGTAATTGTGATTTGTGATTTTTTATAGATTCCAGCAACATTAAAATGTACAAATTTTACTAACCTTTGAAGCAGAGTTGACCTGTTTACCTTAGCAGTAATGTATTTCTAAAGTGTGCTCAGAATATATTATGTTACCCACCTGAGACTGATGTACTTCAGATAAAGCCTTTAATTTCCTGTGTGAAAACAGTAGCAAAATCAATAACCATTTCTAGTTCCTGTGCTTACCTGAAAAGAACCGTTACTTAATAAGCAGAAGAGATGGCCTCGCATTTTGGCCTGTGATACCACAGTAAATCCATGTCATAAAATATCTCTCTGAGACAGAAATGAAACTAGTGTAAATTCACTGCTAGGACAGCAAAGGTAGTTTCTGGCAAAACAGACAGCATTGGCAAACCATTGTGACATTTATACATGTATACAAGACTTTGCTGCTAGCTTCTCATTTAGCTAAATAACATTTTAAGTTATTTGCCAAAAAGATCTATAAATTTAAATTTATATTGTTATGTATGGTCTTGTCATTTTGTGGATGTCATTATTAGTATTCTGATTTGCTATGCTTTCTCTAAACATGAGCTGAGTAGCACTTGAGAATCAAAAATACATAATAAATAATGAACTATATTAAACATTCTAAGTTCACAAAAGACTTATAGCAGTTTATTATTTCATTTAAATATTTTTTTTCTGTCTATATCTTTTTTATTAATGCCAAACATAATAGTATAAATTTTAAACATGATTGTCTATAGGTGATCTTTTAAAATGTTTTCTATTAAACAATAATGAAGATTAAGCCTTTTAATCTTCTCCATTTTCCTATCAGGAAAGTTTCCTAGAATTTGGTAAAGATTAAACTGACAGAAAAAGTTCACTCAAATTCTTGATGATTTCTCTTTGCTGAATAGGACACCAGAGCCTAATGCTGGATTCCTTGAAGCTGTTGGAATCAGAGATGCACAGAAAATTTAATAACATAGACAGTAGTGATATCCATTTGAATTTATGACATGAAATACAGCCATGCTATCTGAAAGGTTGAGCCACAAAGTTATGATTTCACTTGCAAACAGATTTTAATGTGTATTTTTTAATTTTATGTGGAGCAATTTGAATTACAAATGTAATAACTGTAATATAAATGTAATAATGTAACCACTGATACTTACTGGTTTGGCATGTATATATTTGGTATTTTCCAAGCCCATGTTCCAGTACATATGTCAGCTTGTAACATTTCCTCTTGTCATGTTATTGTATAATAAACTCAAGGGTTGTAGAGTAACCAGTATGATAAAAACACTAATGTTTTTGTGTTTTAATGATATGTGCATGACAATTTTGTGGCTAAGTAAAACTAAGGAGAAGTGTATGTGAGGGTACAGCAGCTGTAAAAGGGAAAGAACAAATGCAAACTTACATTAAAAGGGAATCTTTAGAAGTCCTTGGAAAAATTATTTGTACTAGTGACACTTGAAAGAGATGCTTTAATGTATGAAATTAAAAGAAGTAACAATGAATAGAAACCACTGCTTATGAGAATACATACATTCCAAAACTGTGCTGACTTGTTTTTGATTAAATGGAAAACTGTTTCAAGTCAGGATTTGCTTTAATGTTAACTTCCAAAACCAAATGATAAAATACTAAGCTAATAACTCTAAAACATCTGCAGTTGTCTGAAATAAAGAGGAAAGACAGTAAATGAATACATGAAAGCAATGTGTTACTCTATCTAGCATCACTGATACACTGAAAGCTTGACATATTTTTAGAATTATTTGTCATCAGGTATTATACTTCTAACGCTAGTTTTTTGAAAAATGTATTTTAAGAGACTTTTTGAATATTTACTGAATTCACTGTATATAGCTGTACAGATTCAGCTAATGCAACACTCACTTTCTGTGTATTTTTGGCTGTCATTATACTAGTCATGGAGTTTTTACTGTAATGTAATAGTGTACTCCCCAGAGTGATTTAAACTTCTGTAGTTTGTCACATTTGGGCATATAAGTAATAGTCTTATTAATAACAAGGTGGAGTTGAGACCTTATCACTTGTAACATTGCGTAACAGAGCAAAACAGTGCTAAATAATAGCATTTCACATCAGAAGTGCTATTAATTCATGATTTGTGTAACTTGCTGAAACCTCTGAGTCAGAGATTAATCAGGGCCTGCAGAAAAAAGCTGGCAAGACATATATTATTCCCACAGCTCTCTTGGAAAATAAATCTGTAATTTTTTTTAAATATTTGTGAGATAGGCTGTATATTAATGAAATATTAAAGAATATCCTAGTCACTCTAGCACCTATTTGGTGGAAGCTTGAAGATAAACCCATTCAGTGGTGCCCCCATGCAAGTGGACTCCACTCCCTCCACCTGCCCACCTACCTATGTACCTAGTAAAGTTGTCAGTAGAAGGTATCAGGATGCCAAAACCAAGGCACAAATATAACTATTGAGACCATTCTACACAAGCAGGCAGATGGATGAGCTCCCATTTCTGTGCCTGTGCCAGATGATGAACAAACTACAGAAATTACACTAATTATGTATACGGTATAATGGAACATGCCTGTGGTGAGTAACCAACTGAGGCATGTACTTCGTTTGCAATGAATTATCCTGCAAATGTAATACAGTCCCTTCTTCACTGACTATTTATCTGTGAATATGGTTGATAAATGGTTGAAAATAATCCTTTCTCATTTAACCTAGTCTTACTGATTTGAATGTTTTTACATTTTTTTTACATTTTTTCCTAATGAGATCACCTAGTTGTCCAAGGATAGCTATTCAAATGTTGAAAAACATGTAAGATCCATGTGCTGTATTTGTAGAACATTTAGTTAATGTTCATTCCACACCATGTGGAAAATGGACATTTCAGAGCATGAATTTTGATCTAACCTGTATTAGCTGGCAAAGTATACTGATCCGTTGTCCCTGCGATAAGAAAACCAAAAAGAAAGCGGTAAATTGACATGCAGTTCAAATCTAAGCTTTCAGTTACCTGAGTTCTGAAATAGAAGGAATTGTTGGATGGCTGGGTAAGGATCATAAGGCTTGTATTTTAATTAAAATTTGTTAACGTTTTCTCTAAACAAAAAATGAAACCTATTAAGAGTAGTCAATGACACTGACAAATCTTTCATCAGATAATAAATTTCACTGGTGCCTGTTGTCCATTTTAAGTGTATTGTAAAGACTTCTCTACCTGCTGGACCTTGTGGTGTATTTACTTATTACTTTTGTATGTCAGCTCTCTGAAAGCAGGACAACATTGCAATACTCATGGAACTACAGAAAATTTAGTCAGAAGAAAAGAGGATCAAGCTTAATGATAAAGCTGAAAGACTGATTTCTTTGTTCAAGAAAATAAAGATTTATATACGGTGAAGAAAAATGGTCAAAGATTCATGCTGAAGTCCTCTGTGGAGAAACAAACTAGCAAAGAGAGAGAGCAGAGAAAAGACTGTGCATGGGCTTCTGTTAATAAAGAACATGTGTATTGGGTTTATGTGGTAAAGGTTTGGTGGCAGGGGGGCCACAGGGGTGGCTTCTGTGAGAAGATTCCAGAAGCTGCCCCATGTCAGATCAGAGCCAGCTCCAGCCGGCTCCAAAAGGGACCCGCCGCTGGCCAGACCTGAACCAATGAGCGATGTTGTTTGCGCCTCTGTGAGAGCAGATTTAAGAAGGGGAAAAAACTGCTGCGCAACAGCAGCTGGGAGTGAGAGGAGTGAGGAACAGCCCTGCAGACACCAAGGTCAGTGAAGAAGGAGGGGGAGGAGGTGCTCCAGGCGCCGGAGCAGAAGTTCCCCTGCGGCCCGTGGTGAGGACCATGGTGGAGCAGGCTGTCCCCCTGCAGCCCAGGGGTACCACATGGAGCAGATCTCCACGCTGCAGCCTGTGGAGGAGCCCACGGAGGAGCAGGTGGATGTGGCCTGAAGGAGGCTGCAGCCTATGGAGAGCCCCCGCAGGAGCAGGCTCTGGGCCGGACCTGTAGCCCGTGGAGAGGAGCCCACGCAGGAGCAGGTGATCCGGTGGGAGCTGCCACCCGTGGGGGACCCGTGCTGGAGCAGTTTGCTCCTGAAGGATGGACCCCGTGGTACGGACCCATATTGGAGCAGCTCTTGAAGAGCTGCAGCCTGTGGGAAGCCCACGCAGGACCCGTTCGGGAAGGACGGCATCCCGTGGGAGGGACCCCACGCTGGGGCAGGGGCAGAGAGGGACCATGAAGGAGCGGCAGAGACGAAGCGATATGGGCTGACTGCAGCCCCCATTCCCTGTTCCCCTGCGCCGCTCGGGGGGAGGAGGTAGAAGAGGGTGGATGGGAGGAAGGTGTTTTTAGTTTGCTTTTAGTTTATCACTGCTCTAGTCTGCAAGTTATAGTAACAAATTATATTAAGCTCCCTATGTTGAGTCTGTTTTGCCCGTGACGATAATTAGTGAGTAACCTGCTTGTCCTTATCTCAACCCTTGAGCCCTTGTCCATCATATTTTCTCCCCCTGTTCCTTTGAGGAGGGGGAGTGAGCGAGCGGTTGTGGTGGAGGTCGGCTGTTTAGCTGGGTAAAACCACCACAACATGTTAGGTGTTAGGAAGTTTCATGGTGTTGATGTTTCCTGCCAAGCTCAGCTTCTGTATATTGTCATTTGTTGTGTGTGCACTAGTGAGGGTAAAAGCATTCTGCTGACAGCATAGCTGTGCCTCAGTGTGGAGGTTAGGAAGAAACGAAACATCCTTTTTGACTTTCATATAGAAATTCAATCAGTCTTCATCCTAGGGGAAATCTAGCTTGATACCCATGTTCCCTTTTCTTGCCTCTAATAGAAAACAGAGTTATTCCCTTTCCTTTATGACTCACATGCACAGAGTGCAAACAATTTCCTTGGTATGGCAGTATGTTAGATGGAGGGATAAAACCATCAAGAACTCTGTGTACATCTCTTCAAGCCTGCCACTTCCGCTTTGTGTCGCAAAACAGAAACTTTCCATACAAACTCAAAGATTTATGGGTTCCAGCAACAAAATTTTACCATTAGATTAACAATTAATCTAATTAACATCAGTTAGATTTGATGGAGCTGTATAGAGGTTGCCTTCTAATGTGCTTCTCAACAATGCTGTCAAATAACTTCAATTACTCCTGAATTCCCCAAAAGTAGTCAACATCTAAAAAAAGAAACTCTTAATCTTGAAAAAAAATAATAACTTTTCTTTTATCTCAGGAAAATAAAAGGATGCTGTAGTAGGCTGGGAAAGATCTTATAATTGATGTTAAAAATTAAATGTGATGGATAATGAAAACTTGAAAGGAGTAATAATCATTAAAACATCTGAATACTGCTATTGAAATTATACTAATTATGATGTCATATGAAAGTTAGACATCATAGTATATTCACCATAGACGTTTCATAATATATTCTTGCCAGTATCAGCAAGAGATGAGAGACAGAAATGTCTTAGACAAAGAAGGAAGTCTTAAATATAGCAAAATAAATAATCAAATGTCTTCTATTGGCCAGTCTAGAACAAGAAAAAGCAGAGTATTCACACCACCATACTTTGGACACCTAACTTAACTGGTCTGTCTCCCTTGCTTCCATTTATAATTGAAGGAGAGAGAAACCCTCCTTAAAAAATCATTTCAGAGTATGGCCCATGTCTGGTTAAAAAATGCTATGGGCAAATGATACAATGTGCAAACTGGTATAAATTCTGCCCTTCAGTTGAGATGCCTTCAAAGCAACGTATAAATAAGATGGGTATTTGAGATGCTTAAGATTTAGCAGTATGACTACTGCTCAGATTAACCCCCTGGCAACACCACATTTCAGAGGAAATGTATAATTCAGGTTCTTCCTCCTTAATCTGTCTTGATTAGTGCCTCAATTATCCAACTGATATAAGAAGAAAGGGATATATTCATGCTTCCCACTAAGGCTAGAGGAACCAGTGAAAGGAAAACCATGTACCTTTAGTACTGGCCTGGAGCTGGGGGCTCTGTGTTCAGCTCTTCCTTTCAGCTCAGAGCAGGAGGCCACAGACTACTACACTTCACCATCTGTGAGGTGCAAATAGTAGTGCCACCTCTCCTTGAGGTCTGGGAGATCCTCTCTCATAAACAGCCTACACGGTCAGCCACAACCATCATTGAAAAGGGCAAAGGAGACTGTTCATACATGATTGCATCAGATGACCTGGGAACTCACAGCTCTTCACCTGATACTAATGGAAGACTGAGATGATTTCAGATGCTTCCCCTTCCATAAACTTGCCCTGGAGTTGTAGGGCACCTACAATATCTGCTTACAAATCCTTTCATAGCTTACAGATGCTTCCACCAAATCACTGAAGAAATTCCATTCAATATAGGATTAAGAGGAGGGTGGAAGACTGACAGCACATTTTTGTACTTTTAGGAGAACGAAACAGCATGAACCTTTTGCTCACATATTTGATTGTGGGAAACCATCTACATTTGAAACAAAATCTTCTACCCTAGGTCCCTGTGGGCAGTAAAAATCTATCATCAGGAAGTTTCTTCCCAGACTGACAGAACTGCAGTGCTGAGAGGAGCAGAGGTCTTCCCTAAGGACAAAGCAGGCAAATCCTGACTAGCCACAAGATGTCAATGCACCTGTTCAAGTGTATATGAATCACTCAATTTCTGCAGAGGCAAAGAAAATAATTTCTGATACTCCATTTCTCACGGTGGGAAAAAGAGCACTGAATGTTTTACCCTGCTGGAATGATTTATTGTACAAAGTGAAAATTTGCTTTATTTCTATCTGTGAAGCACAATCCATTGGTAGGAAATGTCTCATGTACTGTATTCATTTGGAAAATTAAAGCCTCATTAGGGTTAACTAACTCAAAAAGCAAATAGTAATTATACCAATTTTGTGAACTTCCTTTGGTAGCAATAATAGTAAATGGCAGGTAGAAGAAAAGAAGAAATGAAAAATCCAAGAGAGTGAGTACAGTGTGACAGAGTGAGATCTACAAAGGGAAGAAGAATAGTACAACTACAGTGCAGCAATTAAAGTGAAAGGCAAGTAGTCAGACTAAAAGTGTTATTTTAAAATACACTAAAAGTGCTAAAAGTTATTTTAAATCTTACTTTAAATATAAATAGTGGCAGTTGTTCCAAATGGTAAAGGGCTGTAAACTTGCCAGCAGGTCATGCATAGCACCTGTCACTGTTATCAAAGGAGTCTGTATATATGTGTCAGAGTATGTATGCATTCCAAAAATGCAGCTGACTAAATTTATCAGATTTGTAAGCTTGAAAATCACTGAAGAGAAAAGAATTCTGGGTTTAAAAGGGAAATTAGAAATACAACATGCTACATACTTGAAAGCAAATCAGAAGATGCTTGTCTCTAATATGACTGCATATTTTTCATGCTAATCACCATATAGCCTGGAACATCTGATTTTTGAGACCAATTTTCTTGCTCTGCCAAATCACTGAAAGTCCAAGAATCTAGTTGAATACCCAATCTGTGTTTGTGCCATTACTGCCTAGACTCAACAACTGAAACCAGTGGAAGAAAAACTTCTATGCAATTTTAGGTGCTAGAGCAGCAGCTTTAGAAAATTGTGTATTCCCATTAGGAGAGTCAAACTGAAAAGAGCAGCCAGAGGCTTGCTCTTTGAGCCATGCTCAGATCTGTTAGGCCAGCAGATAATCTGACTGCAATGAAATATGAAAATTTAAGGCAAGTTCTTGCTAAATACAGAGTCCAAAGTGTAGATGTGTAACCTGCAGACACAAAGGAAAGGTGAAAACAAAAAGTAGAAGACTGTGCAGTCACTGTGATCATAAACAGCAATACGCACTTTATTTTCTGATATGTGTTAAGGTGAGTTCTTCAGTTATTTGGAAATCATAATCACTTCTTTAATTTGGATTATTGCATTGTTTGGAGTCCTAATTGCAAAGAAAGTTATTTCTTTGGGTCTGAATATAGCCAAAGTAATGCCATGTTATGGATATGTTAGACTCTATTTTGCTTAAATGTGCAGACATATACTGTATTCTCTCTCTTTCTTTTTTTACTAACCCTTCGTATGAAAAAGAAGCTGAAAATTGAGTCACACCCTTGATTACTGTGGGTAAAAATTGTAAATTAATTATGTGATAACACATAAAATAAATGTTTGAGAAATATTGTAATAAATGAGGTCATTGCAGAGGCAGAATTTCTCAGGAAAGAAGTTAAAGTAGACAGAAATTGGTTTTATTTGGATATTTCAATGACAAAGGCACTTAAAGATAATTGACCTGATACTAATGACATTGTCCTTTAGAAACAAAAACAAGCAAGCAAACAAACAAACAAATTTAAAAAAAAAAAAAACACTATTTAGCACAAACAAGGTGGGAGTTAAACTCAGAAATATCAATCAAGTTATAAGAATCCTTCCTTGCCTTGCAACCAGAAACCTCTCAGAGCTGTGAACAAGAAGCTACCCAACCCATACAAAACAAATGACACTTGGATTTGTTTAATACAGCACTAAAACAAAATACTGCGTATGATTGGAATGGTCTGGGATCTAACTGTCAGTGTAACTAGTTACACTAACATTTTGTTGGGTTAGATGTACAAACGGAAAAAAAGAAGACCCTTGTTCTGAAGAACTTAAATCTACATTTAAAAAAAAAGGCAACAAGCTGACACAGAGCACAGAAATGCAGAGATTCAATGAGACAATGAAGATTGCTTAAGGATTTAATGTGTGCAAAACAGAACCCACTCAGTAGGGATGAAGAGTAACTTTTTGATACTGAACCATGCATCACACCATGTATGACATTTGTCCAAAATAAATACACGCAGAAGATCACATAGCAAACTGTCAACAGACCAGCAATGGTCTGGAAGGGTACATAGATGGAAGGAACTGGTTACTTACGTTACAGGTTATGACTGTTTTGGTGGGCCATACCTGATAGACACCTGAGGGATGTAAGCGTTTTCCATAACTGGTCAATATGTTTCTCAGTTGTCATGCCAACGAAGTATCATTGATCTGAACAGAACTGATGAAGGTGAACCAAAAGAAAGGTATTATGTGGGTTAGAACAAAAGAATGAAAGTATCTAATGAGAACTCTATTTTATTACCTACAGTAATTGTAAATACTTACCCTTGTTGCAATCTCATCAGCATTTGGAGGTGCAAGAAGGGAGATTAAGAGGGAGTAAGCACAAGCAAGAGTACTGGAGTTCATACAGACTGTAGTACTAAGCCTGTAATTTTATAAGAGAGGTTTACAGGAGGCAGGAGAACCAAAGACTTCGCAATTCTCCTTTTAGCACATCTTGCTGAAGGGCACACTCACTACCCCTCCTGCCAGGGAAGATGCTGCACTGGTGCACAAATCTCTCTTTATCCCCATCCCACCCTCACCATGACTGTGTCTATACCTGTGTGGCTTATTGCCTTTCAAATGCTTTTCAAAGAGGATGACTTAGCTGGAAAAATGGTAGATACCAATATTTTGCACTGTAGTGATTTTAGAACTAGAGAATAGCCAAAACAAAAAAAGACATAAAATGTATTTTGGGGGGAACTTAGATGAATAAAAGGTAAACGGGTAAACAAAATAAATAACAGCTGCTATTTACTGACTCTGTGAGAGGAGAACTATATTTTTATTCCACCTGCATTGCTGAGGAGTTAAAAGATGCCTACATACTATATATAGTTTCTCATTCATTCCCTTTCCCTAGAACAGGGAGCAGAGGTATCAAAATGGACCTTGAAACAATTTTTCCTTAAACTCCAAGAGAGGTGATTAGTGAGACCCTCACCAGGCTGGAAACATGGCTGAGAGTGCTTTGATGGGGATGAAGAACAGTCACAATTTTCACAATTTTCTTGAGCTAAGTTCACAGCTACTCTAATCATTCATCACACAGACTTCCACATGAGTCTCAAAGGGAAATTATCCAAAGTCAGAAAGGTTCAAATTGTGCCACAGATGGACTCTGGGCCAGGAAAAGCTAGTGTTTATATCACAGAACTGTGGATAATACAAAAGTATTTTTTCTTTGATCTGTCCCACCCTTTTTTCAGTTTAGAACCAGATTAAAAATATCTTTTAGTTTTGTTTTCTTTCATGTATCAACATGATCACAACTATGAGCCCCAAACACTTATTTTTTCAATCAGAATTTTGTGTTTACATAGTTTTAATAATGATTAACAAAATCCATATAGAATCATAGAATCATAGAATCATGGAATGGTTTGGGTTGGAAGGGACCTTAAAGATCATCTAGTTCCAACCCCCCTGCCATGGGCAGGGACACCTCCCACTAGATCAGGTTGCTCAAAGCCCCATTCAGCCTGGTCTTGAACACTTCCAGGAATAGGGCTTCCACAAATTCTCTGGGCAATGTGTTCCAGTGCTTCACCACCTTCACAGTGAAGCATTTCTTCCATATATCAAATCTAAACTTACCCTTTTTTAGCTTAAAACCATTACCCCTTGTTCTGTCAAGGACATATGGTGCAGACTATTAAGTAGGTGCTTGTTAAATTTTCATAGGGATGAAGTAACCTGTTTGACCTATTTAGGAAGAGTTTTGTGTATTTTGATTCATCAGAGATGAACATTTTGCAGAACTGTTTCATCTTCTTCACCCTTCTGACAAATAAAGGTTCCCATTAAAGACCTGACTGTTGCCTTCTATCTTGTATGATGAACTGCTTGGCAACCTGAGTTTGCAGGGTAAAAAGCTGTATGACAATATTGTCTGTGGGTTGACCCTAAGTCTGGGTTCCCAGATCATCCTGTATATACAATTCAAAAATGGAACTATCTATATGAGTGTCTCAGGATTTTCTGATGAGGAGCTGAGTTTTTAGAATAGAATAGAATAGAATAGAATAGAATAGAATAGAATAGAATAGAATAGAATAGAATAGAATAGTTCAGTTGGAAGGGACATTCAAAGATCATCTAGTCCAATTGCCTGGCCACTTCAGGGCTAACCAAAAGTTAAAGCATATTCACGAGAGCATTGTCCAAATGCCTCTTGAACGCTGACAGGCATGGAGCATCAACCACCTCACTAGGAAGCCTGTTCCAGTGTTTGACCACCCTCACAGTAATGAGGAATTTTTCCTTNGTTCCAGTCACTTAACATCCTTTTTATCTTGTGGAGTCCAGAACTGCACACAATATTCGAGGTGAGGCTGCACCAACACTAAACGTAGCAGGAGAATCACCTCTTTTGACAGGATGGCTATGCTGTGTTTAATGCATGCCAAAATGCATTTTGCCCTCTTGGCTGCCAGGGCACACTGCTGGCTCATGTTGAGCCTGTTGTTGACCAGCACCCCCAGATCTCTTTATGCAGGGCTAGCCACTCATTTCCCAGCCTGTACCTGTATCCGGCATTACTCCATCCCAGGTGAAGAACCCAGCATTTTCCTTTCTGAACTTCATGCTGTTGCTGATCGCCCAATGCTCCAGTCTATGTAGATCCCTCTGCAAGGCTTCTCATCCCTCCAGGGAGTTAACAGCACCTCCCAGTTTAGTGTCATCAACAAACTTGTTGAGGATGCATTCCACTCCTGCATCCAGATCATTGATAAAAATGTTGAACAGGACTGGCCCTAGAAATGAGCCCTGGAGAACACTGCTGCAGACTGTCTGCCAGCCAGATCATAGAATTATAGAATCATTTAGGCTGGAAAAGACCTGCAAGATATCCAGTCCAACCTTTAACCCAGCACTGCCAAGTTCACCATTAAACCATGTCACTAAGCTCTGAATCCAAACGTTTTTTGAAGACCTCCAGGGATGGTGACTCAACCACTTCCCTGGGCAGCCTGTTCCAATGCTTCACAACCCTTTCAGTGAACATATTTTTCCTAATATCCAACCTAAACCTCCCCTAGTGCAACTTGAGGCCATTTCCTCTTGTCTTCTCAGTTGGCACTTGGGAGAAGAGACCAATCTCCATCTCCCTCTAGCCTTCTTTAAGGTAATTGTA
>VXAL01016930.1:0-64586 GCA_013399475.1 Chauna torquata
CAAGGGCACATTGCTGGCTCGTCGTCAGCTTGGTGACCTAATAATTATCCTGATGGTATTTCATGTGCTAACATGAAATGTGCTGCCTCGATAGTATGAAGAGCCAAGTTGATGTCTATCTCAAAGTTGATATTTAGAAAAATGAGAAAAGCATTTTTGATGCTAACTGTAAATCTAGGGTATATAGGGTTCTTTTTATAGTCTCCTGTGACTAAGTAATTGGATGCAAGCTTCTGATTTTTGTAATTCCTGCAAAACATTATGTAATTCTCTTGTTCAGTGATGCTGTGTTAATAACTGGGGTCAAAAGTGACAAAAGACTTGGAATATCAGCTTTCTTCTAATAGCGTGGACCCTTCTGAGTACAGGCTGCTTTATTCAAAGCACTGTTCCAGAATTTGTCTCAGGCAAAACTTTTTCTACCATTGCCCGCTTTGCCTCTGATGCGCAATGTCAGCAAACTGCTGGTTAGCTACTTGTTTGCAATGAAGTTACAGCATATGGCTGTACGTGCAGGCTTCTGAAGTGTGTGTGCACAGTGTGCAACCTGAAAAACATTGGAACTTCAGCCTCCTTTGAAAAATGGACACAAAGGTTTGGTCCTTTCCTGTGGCTTTACCAATTTATTTTTCATTGAAGAGTTTTCTAGAGCTAAAGGAAAAATCTGCTAGGACAGCTGAAACACTGCTGTCCATGCTCATTCTAATCAGAGGAGTACTGGCAGAGGCTCTGTCTGACAGATTAAGCCCTGGTACACTGTGTAATGCTTTCAGTCAACTGTTTACAAACAAGATATAGTTCTGGTCATAAGATTAAAATAACTTATTTGCAGGTCTCTTTTTCGGGTGCTTGAATGTCTGGCAGTCAGATTTCACAGCTTTATTTTTTTAATCATTTCAGGCCATCATTGGAGCAGTAGCTATTGGAAATATAATTCAGTCTTGTTCAGGGGGAACCCAAATAATGAAAGTCTTTTTTTTGTTGTTGTTTGGTTTTTAAAGTGGGAGGGAACCTGGGGGACTGAAATATTGTAGACAATATGGGCAAGGGAAAACTTGAAAAACTAAAATATTTGGCCAAGTCACATGGTTCACTTAACGCTTTCATTTCTTTGCTTTCCTTCTGGCTTCTGTGGAGTTTCTGATAATTGAGTGGAGAGCTGGTTTGCGTAAATACTTTCTGCATTCTTCAGGATGAAATAACTGCCTTGAGACACGTGGAGAGCTGCTGCAGTGAAAATCTTTTTCACTGTATTGGGGATTTGATTGCCTCAGATACAAGTTCTAGTCTGAACAGGATAAAACAGGCACTCAAATTTGAGACAAGCCTTACGTGTATGGTGCTCCTGAGCTATCTAAATGTTATGGTACGGTTTTTCTCTCTAGCTTTGGCTAGAAGTTTTTATCAGGAGCCTACAAAGCCCATTTGTGCTAACACACATTCCACAGGACGATTTGATCTTGAAAAGCGGACCCTTCTAAAAGGTGGAAAAAACTGCTTTATCATAAAACTGTTAGCTGTGTGTCTTACCACAAAACTTTGTCGGCTCTGGTCACTGACTCATGATTTCATTGAAGGAATAAGTTGCGAGATGGGAGAGGACTGCCGCCAGTACATAAGCACAAATTCACTTCAAGGCTAGCCTTTCCTTCTGCTGCTTTTCAAGGTCTGGGGCTGGGTTTCAAGCATTCTTTAGTGGTGATTAGTCATTGCTATTGTTCAGCTCCTCCAAAACATGAATTTCCTTTCCATCGTTCTTTTTTCCTGTTCAAAGTGAAGCCAAAGCCTACTGGCAAGAAGTATTTCCTTTTTTTATTTTAGAAAATCTGTAGAATGCTTCCAGAGTCTCATACCATCTTAATGAATAACACTGATTGCAAATAATTCTGGGTGTAACTGCACTGGAGTGACAGGGGCTCAGAGCTTGGATCTGATTTGACAGAGAAGCTTTTGGCAAGTTCTCCCTCCCTTCCCAGGGGACAATAAGTGTCACAGAAAGGATCACATCTGTGTCACTATGAAATCCGTTCTCTCTCCTCTGGCAAATGCAGGATTTAGAAGGATGCAAGAAGTCTATAAGATGCGACTTAGACTTTCATTTTCAGTTTGGCAGTGTATCCAATGGTCTCTTTGGTCTTTCTTTCTGTACCTTGAGAACCTACCTGTCCTACTTTAAAAAGGCAGAAATAGTTGAGTAATGTGCTACAGTTAAATGTAAGTGATGGGAGTTCACTCAGTATATGTTGCTCCCTCCCCACACTGATTGTAATATGGGATTTTCATGGGCACAGTGCTTGTATATTAGTCTTCAGCAGTGCTGCTTTAGTGACCGTTCCAGTGTGTGGCTTGCTGTTTTGAGGTGGTGCATTATCTCTGTAAACTGTGAAGGAGAATAGTATATGGTTTTCCAAACAATAGCTGACATTCAGAAGGGAAGAGAAGGCAAAAAGAATGAAAGAGAAGATTCTGTGGCAGGCAGAAGTAACTGAAACTTGAAGGAAGGGAGGGAAAGTAAACATTAAGGGAACAGAGAAGGAGTCTTTAAAAGGGTCTTTCTGTATACTTCTAATTGCAGCCTTTCACATATGTGGATAATGACTGCAGCTACAGTGAGCTGCGTGTACTTTTAAAAATAAGGCTCCAAGTTAGTTTCTAGTAGTTGCATATTTCTGGAAACGTGCGTTAGACTGAGCAATGTATGCCGGTTACAGACTCGCTTGAACCTTATGATCTTATAGTTGCTTAATTTTTTCAAGTGTTTGTTCACTCCCTTCCTCCTGATTTTTCTCATTCTACCAAAGTAAAGATGTGAGCCCTGTATCTGTATCACCCTCCCTGATTACACACCAGATTTGTCTGATTACAACTCCCAGTCCTAAGGTCTCCCAGCACCTCATGAATGAGGGCAGNGTGAGTAAATCTGTATTCTGCAAACAGCTCCTGCAGTGCAGTGTTGTGAGTGGCTGTATGTAGGATTTGGCATGGAAGAAGTCGTGGAATGCTGCTTACTTGAGGCATACTTCTCGGATTGTTTCCCAGGCTGGACCTGTTGTTTAAGGACCTCTTACTGAACTTGTTAATGCCTTAATCCTCCTCCCTACTTTAGAAGCATACTAAGACGAGACTTCGGAGTTCAGCAACCCGGAGCTGCACTCTGATTTTTTGCAAGCTGAAAACATTTGCTTTGCAGAAAGCTAATATAGGAATGACGAAAGGAAAATGAAAAACGTTTGGAATTAATGATGCCGCCCCTCCCATGGCTTCCTTATGTTATGAGAGCACACTTGGAAGAATTCAAAAAGCGTTATGTCCAAGTCTTACTCTCGTCTGAGTAAGTGCAGAACTCCTTTAATGCCTGAAAAGAGAGCTTGCCTAAATGAGTTGGATAGAATGAGGAACAGTACATAGATAGAAATGATCTGAACGAGTGACTTTCGAGCTGTAGTTATCAGACTGCTGCGGGCCTTTGAACTGCTTCTAGGCATGTGTGCAAAAGAGACTTGACTGGCTGTGTAGCAACAGTCCAATGTAAACTTAAGACTGCTAGAAAGGGTGGCCTTTTCCCTTTTTTGCCCCTACCTGACCATGCCAGCACAATGAGGTGGTGGAAATTGCAGCTAAACTAAGATCAGTCTCGATGAAAATCATCCATTTACTCTTGGGCTGCTTTTCAGCTGGATTGTTTCTAAAAACTCAAGAATGTTAAACACTTGCTTGATTTTTATTTTTATTGTTTTGTGTCCTAGAAGTCAGTGAATCGGATATACATACTGGGGTTGATGTATTCTTACATTTGGGTTTTGTCAACCTGCTTGTGACTTAAACCAAATGGAGAAGTAAAGCATTCACAAATGGTTATATCTTAGTTTCTTCTTTCGTATCATCCAGATTTGTGAGGGGTGTGCATGAAAAGGAAACCACAGAGGAGGTGAAACGGAGCAAGTAGGAAAATGTGTGCTACAGTCTAGAATTGTTCATGAACTGTCCCAGGTTTCAGAATCCCAGTGTGTGCAAGTTTGGTTTTTGGAGCGGTCCACAGGATATGATGACTCTGGGAGTAGTAGGGGCTAGGTTATGTGGTTCATGGGGGCTAGACTTTGTTCAAGATGTGTTTTTGTATCAGTTGAAATATTGCTTGCCTGTAAAGGAACACACATGCTGTGATGGACCACCATATATCTGCATTAAGCAGAGCATTAGATACTTTTGCATCAAGTAACTAAAGCTTCGAATCAAAGTGAGATGCTGAATTCATTTCTTCTAGCTCATGCGAGTGTTGTCATGTGGCTATATGTTTCATTCCAAAGAATTTTGTTCTTATCTGTACTGGTGTGACTTGTTAGGGTTTGCTCTTAACTGGTAAACAAGGAATCGTTGAACAGGACCTTTAACTCCTGTTCTTAAAAGTACAAAATCAACTAGAAAAAGGAGTCTTTAAGCCTGCATGAAAGATCACACTAAATTTACTAACAATAAGCTTTTTTTCTTACACGCTTGCTGTTTTATTGATGGAAGTCAAGTTTCTAAAACATGTGAAAAGCAGTTTGGTAAGAGATGTCCAGGCTAGAGTTGGGTTTGTGCTACTCCTATCTGCATGTAACTTTAGTATTCACTCGCAGTAGCGAAAAGTACCTTAGCTCAAGATTCAGTGTGTCAGACGCATAGTCTGCCAGTATTCCTGAGGGATTTCTCTTCTCTTCCATCCTGTTAATGACTGCTGAGATCACTTTTGAGGGGTGCAGTATCGAAGACTTGAGTACACCTAGTACTTGGCCAAGCACTGTGTGTGTGTATCCTTTTCTGCTCCAATCTGAAAATGCGTGAGAGATGGCAGATGAGATATCAAACATCTGTAATGGAAATCGGATAATACTGTGGGCAGTGCCAGGGTGTGTGGTACATCTGCGTCAAGGTATTCATCCAAGAGTAAGGCATGGCTCCGCTTTCCACTCCAGGCAGGTCCCACCTCACGTGGGGAAGCAGCTTCTGTGTAACAGGGACTCTGCTGCTTGCAGCTTCTGCTGATCTCTGTCAACCTCAAAAATCCAGTGCCAAAATGCTGTAGGGCAAAAAAATCACAAATGCTACGAACAAGAGTGCTGGAAAAGCAGAAGTGTGCTGTCATCGCAGTCTGTGTGCCCTGTCTGTCTGCATGGAGCTGATTTTCGGAGCGTGGTGGGAGAGAGCAGCTCCAGGAGTGGAGTGTGATGGGCCCAGCAGCCGCAGGTGAGGATGGCTGTGCCCTTGTTTGGGTCTGGGCTCCTAATCCACAGACAGGGGGACGGGATAAGGGCCAGTGCATTAGAAACAAGGAGCGATTCAGCAAACAAGTGGAGCTGGTCTGTTTCATAAGACCGCTAAGCAGACTGATCTGGATCAAGCCGTGGTTCCTGTGGCTACAGAATTTGGCACGATGAATCTCAGAGCACAGCTATTGCCTCTTTTGTTCTTGTTGTCATGTGGGCTACTGCCGCAATAAGTAACATACAAATTGTCCAGGCTGTATTCCGGCTTCTCAAAAACAGGATGTATTATTGTTCTCAAAATTCTCATTTTTTTTCCCTGTGCATGCATGGCCTCCTAACCATGAAAGCGTCCCAAAAATCACTGAAGCTGCATCTTCCTTCGAAAGAGTTTTAATAGTTTCTCTTCAGGAACTTCTTCGTTTCCTTTGAGTTTTATTGATACAGTTGCTCTATGGGATGATGGGTCAACTTAATAAATAAATTACTTCCTGGGGTTAATGACTATTCATCCTTTGCTATTTTTATGGCGTAAAACAGCCATGAGGTTCCCAAGGAGGCTTCCTTCTTCATGTCTAAAGTTGACTTAGTTGTTTATTCAGTGCTCTTGTCAGCAAGGTGCTCTGCTGACTTCCAACAGAAAACAAGCAGTTGGTTGCAGAGGGAGAAACATACCCGTAAGAATCTGCTGTGGTGCTGTCTCTCAAGCACAGTACGTGACCTAACCTTAAGTGGTAAACATCTCTTTCCAGGTGTGGTTTTTTTTCCCCCCCCCAAACAGGAAAAACGGCAGATTAACTGATATTTTGCATGTTTCTTTGAGTGGAAAGTATTTACACGTCAACCTCAGTGCGTATGTTTTATTTGCTGTCGATTTTTAGGCTTTCATTCAGCGTCGGACCACTGACTGACAAAGCGGTTCATGTTAGGCTGTGGCCTCCCGTGCTGGAGGGCAGCTTCTGATGCTCTCTGCAAGGTGTGATGTATGGGGTATCTCAGGCGAAGAACTGCTTCATAACAGCCTGTTAGCCTCATAACTCTTCTTTCTTCACTTCACATCAGTAGGGCTGTCAGGGGTGGGGACGTGAGTCAACTGGGGACCTATGTTCCTTTTGAACAATGCGTAAAAGCAGAGCTGACAGGAATTAATGCTTCCCTCCCAGTTAGCGCTGCATGGGTCAGTACGTCTGGCTGACTGCATGCCCGGTATTCAGCACCTGGTTCAGAAGCAGCTGCTGCGCAGCGGGGTCAGCTGAACGACCGGCCTGGTCAGCGTGCCTGCCTCCTTGGCTGAGTGACTTGAATGCGTTTGGGTCTCCGCTCGCTGCGCACGCCAGCGGTTGTGGTCTGATGTGTTCTGAACAGAAATGTGGCAGCGCATCCATCTGTGTCGATGCGCTTGCTACCGCGCAGCTCGCTCGCTTAGGCGATGCTGTGTGTGCCCCTCCTTTCATAAAATAGAGGGGTGCTCTGCAAGGATTCTCCTGCCCGTACTTGTAGGGTTCTGTTTGGTTGTTTGCTTCTCCAGAGTAACTCTATTTCAGCATTAGAAGCCGTGCCTCTTACAAGCGGGGAATGTTTGTAGACTGCGTGCTTCAGTCACTCTCAATCTTCGTTTTAAACAAACCTGAGTAACAACAGTAAAACTTTGTAGCTGGAAGATGTTTTAATTTGAAGAGTTTTTTTTGTTTGTTTGTTTTTTTAGCAGGATCTGTATTGAAAACTTGCTTCTTGATGGTATATAAAACTGGGCTGAATTACTAGAAGCCACAAGGTGAAAGCTGCTGTGGAATGTAGATTGATGTGAAGAGTTAAAATAAGAGTTTTGTTCCTTTTGTCAATAGTAGAAGTCAGCAGAGTATCTCTGTGACTCTTTTGTAGCACTTGATTTGGTAGACTGGCCAGGTTGGAAAATGATCTGGCACTCTATAGCGAAAAATACCTAGTGTCTGGTTTATTTTATTCAATCCTGCTTAAAAGCATGTGTCCAGCTTAAATGTTGAGTCTGTGGGATGTTGCTGTATGTGCAGCTGACCTAAGGAAGCTGAGATTTTGTCAAGTGATGGGGATAGACTGGACTCCTCTCTTCTGGTAGAGGAAAAAAAAAAATCTTGTTGCATGTATCCTTCTTCTAACCAGAGAAGTAATGGAAAGTTGCACCACGGGAGTGTGAGAATTATACACATTTACTGGCCTGATTCAAAGGGAGCAGAATTATTTGAGCAAAGAGACTCATTCTAGCCCAGCTACCCCCCTGCCACTTGACAGCAAGGAGCATGATGTGCATGAGAAATTCTCCTAGAATGATAATGGTCATTCAGGAGTGCTGGGAAACTCACTTTCGGTCATATTACAAAATCAAAGGCATGGCATCTTGCAGTATTTTTGTAGTAAAAAGTTATCTCGGTGGAGTGAATTCTGTGTGATGCATTTTTAAAATATGTTTAATTATGCCCTCTTTCTAACTCAGTTTTGACTTCTGTAACAGCTGCAGGTTCTCTCCAATGTTCTCATTTCCATGATAAATATAACTTCAAGTATCTGCAGAAGTTATTTTGGTTAGAATAGCACCCATTTGTACTACAGCTATGCTTTTCCCCAAGACATGATAGTTTTTCATACAGATGGAAGTAAACAATGCCAGTAACTATAGCAAAATGGGCAATAGAACAGCTGCAAAACATGATATTTGGCATATCTCCTAGTTTAGATTAATCCTTTATTTTTGAATCTATCTTGTTTAGCTCAATGTTGAATTTGAAGTAAATTGCACCCAACCCCAAAGCAGCTGAATTTATATACTGTAACTGAAATCAATAATGAATTTGTTTGCTTGTTTATTTTAGATGAAAACTGGGATGATGACCAGCTCCTTGGATTTGAACCATGCAACGAAAACCTTATAACAGGTTGTAACATAATCAATGGGAAATGTGAATGTGACACCATTCGGACCTGTAATAATCCATTTGAATTTCCAAGCCGGGATACTTGCCTGTCAGCCTTAAAAAGGATTGAAGGTAAGCACTTGTCTTCAGTAATTCTGATTTAGTAATTTTTCTGTGTTTGATAGGATCAGGCTAATATTTTTTAGAATGATTTGGATAGTTTCAGATACCTGTGGCCTACTTTTCAGAAGGCAATGATATGTTTTAAAGAAAGATACAACTTCAGCAATCTTGGCCTTCCAAATGCTTAGATTTAAGAATGAAGAAACTAATAATTTGTGCTTTGTGTGCTATGATGTCTTCAGGTTTTAAGACTGAAACCATTCTGTGTATGAGTATACAGTCTGTGGTAGCTACCTTTGTGAATCTCTAGCTGTAAGGCAGTGTGGGAAAACTCTCTTTAGAAGTATTGCTATAACTGACTGAACCATGAATAAGTGCAGGGGATTTTAATAGCAAAGGCATAGAAAAAGGAATAGAAGATGTTCATTATACTTGTATCTTTTTTTATGTGAAGGCATGAATTGCTGTTTTCTTTAGGTTTGCGTAATATAGTATTACTTTATTGCTAGTACTCCTCAGTTTCCTTGTTCCTTTGATTTGTATTAGGTCACGTATATTTATGCTTCTGCGCACATACATGATGTCTGCTTATGTTGCTTATGGCTGAACTGAAAATGAGGTGGCTCAAACACATCCAGTTGTAATGAAATTCACATGGTGTATTTTTAGGGTTGTTTTGAGCAGCTGTCAAAGGTCTGATCTCAGGTCCTTTCTGTGATGCTATAATTACTGTTTATTTCCCAACGTGTCTGGGAACACGCAAAAGCTGATTAGTGGTGTGAACCCACTTACTTAGTCTGCTTTAAATCAATGTTTAAAGTCGTGTGCAAAAGTAAACGTATATCTAAGGATACTAACCATATTTAAAGTTGCTATCTTCTCTGACTTAAGGGAATGTGATCTAATGTCGTTGATCATGGTCCTTTTGTGGTAAGGAGTTCTCGTAAGAAAAATGTAGCTGGCAGAAATGTGCTCGTTATCATCATTCATGATGTTGATCCCTAAAGGGGTACAAATTTGTGTGTGTTTTTTGTTTGGTGTGTGGCTTTTTTGTTTGTTTTTATAGGAAGAGGAGAGGCACAACTGACATTGGCCTTCTGTTGTTGCTGAAGTAGAAGGCAGTAGCATATACGGGTTTTTAAGTAACCTTACTAACCAGTTCCCTATTTACTTGTGAATGTGTGATTTAATTCTGCAGTAGTTCAGCAGAACTCCTATTGGCATGACAATTCATCTTGTGTTTTAACTTGCTAAGAGAGTCTGCTGTGGATGTTGTCTTGTTTTTTGCAGGCTGTGAAGAAATGGATTTAGTTTGTGGCATGGCATAGATAGAGCAGGTTGATTCTTTGAGGGTCTTGCCCTCAGCAACCTCTTGTTTTGGCTAATTTCCCATTTCTAAAAAGAATATGATTTTAAGCTTAGCCATGAGGTAACAGCATCGTAAATGTAAATTAAGTCTGTGAAGACAGCAACAGTACAGTTGTCTTTCAGTGGTGTAATATTTTTCGGTTTTTTCAAAAAAAACTTTCTTCCAAAGCCCCAGTCAGAAGGGTACCAGTAGAAGAGTTCAGGAGCTGTTGGCTTTTAATCTTTCACAGGTATGAAGGATAGCTGATGCAACTGGTGAAACATCAATAGTTGGAAAGTATGCTGCAGTACCCCCTAAACACCAGAAATCTGGCAGTTACAACTTTATGTTGTAACAGTCCAGCTTTTATTCATAGGAGTGTGAATTTGCGTTTGCATCCTCAGACTGTCAGGTGCTACTGATGAAGATTGCTTGGAGTTAAATACATCCATATTCCCCAATAGATGGGCAGAAGTCATCATTTGACAAATACTAACTGTAGGACAATAAAGGAAATTCCCATGAATATACTTGTGTTGAAATAACATTCAGCTTCTCAGCAAAAATAAATTTGGCAGATGTAAATGTTAATGCTACAGCTAACTTTCTCAGAAGTGGCCAAAATACAAAGTGAGACTGTTAATTTTAATTTGCTGTTCACTTTTCAGATTCTCTTTTCCTTTTCTTAGATAAACTTAATTAAAATCCACTGGAAATTTTTGCTCCTACAGTCAAAACATATCGCCCCAAGCATGGTAGTTTACTTTTTTATAACTACTGTTTTAAATTCCATTCACATTCAAACTTAACATTATTTGGGTGGGAAGGGGACACTTTTCAATGCATTAACATAAACTTTTATATTTATTTATATATATATATATTTTTTTTCTTTCCCAGAGCATAGTGTTGATTTGTCTGCATTCGATAGCTGTAGTCAGTCAAATCTGCCTACTGTGTTCTGCACTGTAAATTCTTTATCCTTTTTTCTCCAAATATGTACAAGGAGATGCTAACTGGGGTTGACGAAAGTAGAATTCTTCTGCTAGGATTAGGGATTGAATGCTAACTGCTTATGGAGGTTGTTTCTTTAAATGTGTTAATACTTGTTTCTTGTTTTGGTGATTAAAATGTATGCTTTGTCCTGTACCTAAGCTAAAGGAAAGGAGGAATAACTTTTTTTTCACCTTGTATGTGCCACATACATTTTTGGTAAGCAAAATACTGAGGCAGTATTTGCTGTTTGACTGTTTCAGGCTTTAAGTTCATAGTCTAAAAGTTGAATTCAGCCATTTGGAAAGTCAACCTGAAGCATGGCTTAGGTGATGTACAAGCCAGAGAGCTCTCTGAGCATGTTAAAATGAAGAAATTCCTTCAAGGCAAGCTAAGTCTTAAACTGTAGGGTCATGTAAAAAGGGATTCATAACATCTGTTAAGTGTGTCCAACTAAGATTTTCTTGAAATCCAAAGTACAGGTGTAAACTTCACTCTTCTGGCTTGGCTGCTAAAGATAGTAGCAGGAAGATACGAAACTGGTCACTTAAGTGTTGAAATACCATGATTAATAGTCTGCCACAGAAAATCAGACTAAGTATTTGAAGTCTAGCTTCCCCCTCTTCACCACCCTTCACATGGATAATTAAAGATACAGTGTGATTAAAAAGACAGAAGTTGAGCACCTGAATGATGGATACGCCATACTCAGTTTCTGAAGAAAACCTCACAGAAGAAAAGTGTCATCTAAGCAGCTCTTCCATGTGGTTTCTGCTGCATCGAGCATAGAGGAAAGTTACTGAGCAATGAAGAATGGTGTGTGTTATTCAGTGATATGCATCCCTCTGCAAGATTTTCGATATTTGTTGTAAGTTTGTGTAGCATTCTCGTGTTGATGAGCATCCATAACACTGTTGAGGCAAAGGCAGGTGCTTAACCCCATCCTGCTGAGGGGAGAACTGGTAAAGCAGTTTTCTTTCTAATTCTGGAGATAATCAGGGCGGGGAGGGGAGGAGGAAGGTCCTGTCAAGTGAGCTCTATTTTTTTGGAAGTACTGTTCTTCAAAACAGCTGAAATACATTTAGAACTTTACAGAATATTCAACAAATTGGTACTTAGGAAATTAGTAATATGTAATGACATCTAGATAAATTCTGGTTCAAGTACTTCATTAATTCTGTCATAGCTGTGCAACTTTAATCTTGGGCTGTATGAATTAATTTGACGGAGGAGCCTTATTTCAACTCCCTGAGCAGCTGAGGTAAGGGCATTACAGAGGCTAGTGGTGCTCAATGCGATTTGCTTCTTCCAACTAAAATTAGTTCTGTGGCTTTTCTTTATTTTTTTTTTTGGGGGGGAGGGGGCGTGCTTTTGTTTTTTTTTNTAGTGTTTTTGTTTGGGTTGGTTTTGCTTTTTGAAAGAAAGAAGGAAGGGTGCAGTTAGGCTGTTCCAATCACATTAAGTGTATGTAGGTCCATGCACAGAAGATGCTGGGGCTAGCATGCAGTTAGCTGTAGTTGCCCGTTCTGCCAACCTGTACAGCTAACTTTGCCTGCGTATGTGGTATCTGTTCCATAAATACTTTCTGGCAACTAGCAACCAGTAAACCAAAATCAGGAGTTCCGTTTCCAGATATGAAAGGGTGTGTGCTAAGGGGTTGGGACTCCTTCATGTACTTTGATTTCTTGTGTCTTTTGTACTTGCGCTCTCCCTTTCGAATGCTTCTCTAGTTGTCTTTTTCTTTTAATCTAGTTTGTCTTCTGCTTAAGCTTTTCAGCCTGTGTGTGGTCTTCCCTTCTGGGCTTGCTGTCAGTTGTAGCTTGCTTACTCAGCTAACACAATTTTTTCATTTGCTTCACATAGGATCTGTTTTCCCCTATCAGCTCATGTTTGCCTGCCTTCCTGGGCTCCTCATATTTCTTTCTGCCTTCATCTTGCCCTGCCTTGCTTTCTTGCCTGCCTCTTGTTGCGTTGTTGTTGTTGCTATTTCAATCTGTTTGCACCCTCAACTCACTCAAAGCTGTCTCACTTGCCTGGTTTGGTTTGTATATCTGTCCTTCCTTCCCAAAATCAGGCTGCATGGGCTCCAACCTCATGTTGCCTGGATGTCATTGACAGGGCCAGAAAGCCATGTTCTTTACTCCCTCTCCAAAGACTTGTTTCCTCCTGAACTGTAGGAGCCTTTAACAGGGAGTCTGTTTTAATCTCTAGTGTATGTGTGGAACTTCTGTAGGGGTGCTGCTGTTCATTTGCAAGAAAGCCCTGAGGGGATAATGTAGGTTCTCAATAATACACGTACTGAAGAAAGTTTTTTATCTCTGCTCCGTGCCCTTGTTTTCCTGGGAAACTGTAGGATTAAATACATGTGAAAGGACTGGTTTTATCATAGAACTTGCTAGCTAACTTCTGACTGATCTCTTAGTGTAGGCATACTGCAACTGTTCAAAGGCTTGAATAATGAGTATCATAGGAGAAAGTACACTTATGCCATAGAGGCATAAGTGCCTCTACCTCATACCCCATTGCCAGCCTTAAAGTGCCGCCTTCTCTGCACGGACAGTCGGTGACTTTTCATATGAAAGGTTCAAGAGAGGTCATGAACCTCTATTATGAGGAAGCCCACACATTTTGGGCTAGAAAGAAACTGTCTGGAAAAGCTATCATGTAACTAAAGAATAATAGATTCATGTTGTATGGTGGGTTTTTTTCTTGCCTTTTTTTTTGTTGTTGTTGTTGGTTTAAAATACTTTTGCTGTTGGTTATTGTCTTGATGAGTGCCTGCTCTGATATGGTTCAGGTAATCCTGTGTACTTGAGCTTAAAAGATTTGTTTCTATTCAAGAGACTGATAGTGATGGTGGCTTGGTTGAGCTTGGACCACTGGAGTGGACTGTGGGAAAATATGGCCGAAGGATAGAAAGTACTGAGGTGCCATCTGTCTACTGAGGCACAGTCGCAGGCAGAAGTGTAATAAGCTACATCTACATGTTCTTGCAGTCACAATCTGCTACGGGTTAACTATAGGCAGTGCAGAAGACTCAGTTCTTTGGGTGTTATGTGAAAGCCTGAGGATTGGGAGTGGGGATGGGGAGTGAAAGAAGAGGTAATTTTATTCCTCAATATACATTTGTAGGGCATTGGTAGGTATCATAGCACCGAAAGCTTTTTGTGTACTGCCAGTCCAATTATCTTGAAATCTTGCCTAGAACATACTAAGAACCATTAGGAAACCATTATCTGAAGTGAACTAGTCTCAGCAGTTTCAAAGACTGTGGGATTGGTTTCTTTCTCTCCTTCTGTGTCAGGCTCTGGTAGCAGTTTAGATAGTCCAGCAGAGCTTTAAAGAACAGGAACCTGAGGAAGTTTTTGAGCCTGTTCCTTTTCTTCTACCAGAGCAGTTCAGGATCTGTGTTCCTCTGAGCTGCCCATGGAAAGGGAACATGCCTTGCTGCCTTCCCAGTTCAGAGGAAGTGGCAATTCTTCGGAGTGATAATTTGCTCTCTAAAGAATGTTTGCTACTGAAGCAGCTATTTTGTCTTCCTCTGAGAAGTGTAGGGGGGGAAGTCATGGGTCAAAGGCATTTAGTCTTGCAGTAGTTGGGTGGTCCTTTAGGTTTGGATCTCTTCAACTGGATTTACTGAAAATGTCAGTCTACCCATTGCTTCAAAGAAGAGAAATTTCCTGGTACTAGCCCGCTTCTTTTAAAATTATTTGGCAGCAGTGTTTGTTTGTGTCACACCAGTAGCTGGTATTATCCAAAGACAAAGGTGTTCTTGAGTGCTACAGAGGGCATAAGTACCAGCTGTTATAGCAAAGGTGGTGGGTTTTGTCTTTTTTTAAAGTTGTGTCAATGTAAACTTGACCTCTAAGAGGAGGAAGATCAATTTTCTTTACCGTTTCACACTCTACCAATAGCACGAACTCCTACGTGGAAAAAGTTAAACCCAGTCTTTATGCAGAATATGTGGAGGATAAAACTTGTGCAAGTCTTTTGATGGGAGACGTGTTCATTTACTGGAAGTATTAATCACTCTGCGTTTGCATCTCTGCATGTAAAAATCTCCTGCTGATCCTGTTATTGAAACTCCTACTTTAAAACAGTTGCTTCGCAATTACTTGGATTGCACCTTCCCAAGCTGCTCACTGCTGTCCTTCATAGGCGAGAGGAAAAGGCTTTTAAATTGCTGGTATCTTTTAAGCTGCTGGTATCTTTTAAGCTGGCTTATTGCAACATACTCCTTGCATTCCATTATTTTTTACATGTAACTGAATAACTTTATACTGGCAAATGTTGCAATACCTGTCTGACCAGTCCTGGAATAACAAATATGAGAAGGTAATTTCATTCTAAATGCTTGTTTGGTTGTTAAGTCTGATTTTGTGTTAAACTTCACTTGTGTGGTCCTAATGGCTGATGCTATGTTGAAAAACTAGAACAGAATAAATCCAGCTTTATGCTGAATTATCAAGCAAGGAGGGGAGCAAAATACTTTCAAATGTGCTGAATCTGATATACTTTCCACTCCTCTCGCATAACAATTAACGTATGTTTTTGCTCAAATAACTGAACTTTGAAGGTTGGCATGTATTTGCAATAAGGAATGCGATTGTGGCAAAGGTCCAAGTTTTACCCTTGAATGTGCTTGAAAGCCAAGTAAATGCATCTGAAGGCAAAATTTCACATAAAATATGGAGTAAAATAGCACACCATAGCTTTTTTTTCCTGAATGTGTAGATACAGACGGAAAAAACATTTGATGTGGAAATAGTACAGATCAGGAATACTGATATTAANAAACTAACTCATGAAGGGTCTAATGAAGATGGGACATCTGGCAGTGCAGTTGACTTTACAGCATAACTGAACAGTGTTAAATTTGCAGGACTTCTCGCTTGTCTTGAGTCTAACTCCTCAGAGAACTGTTCCCTGATCAAGGGAGTATGATCTTTTTCTAATGTATTGACTTCTTTTGCTTGTCCTTTTTTTAATGAGTTGTGACACAGAACATCTGTGCCATGAAATTTCAAGCTAACATTAAGAAAACCTTGCAGAAGATTCAGAAACATACCAAAAGCAGAAAAGGGCTTTCATATTTTGGTATTGATGTCTGGATACTTACAACCTAATTAAGCCTGATTTTGAATAATGCTGTTTGTATTAATGGGGAAAAACTGTATTGCAGAAACTGTTAGGAGACAAGATTGAAGAGAGAACCCAAAACTGGGCAGCTGGTTTTAAAAAGAAAATAAATAATGGAAGTGGAAATGGTTTATTGTAGCTGATACTGTAACTTTACATTTCTGGTTGTTTTTCTGTTTTATGTAAATGTGTGTTGTATCTACTGTGTAGATACAAGCTGAGCTTATTTTCCTTCTGTGGTGCACTTGCTCGTCTGAAATATTGTGCAGATACCACTCAGATTTCTTTCCTATACATCTAAATCCCTTGAGTATGTGACACTTATGGAAAGGGTACTGGATCATCAATTTGTAACACCTCAGTTTCCTTCAGACTTGCAGTTTCCATGATTACTGTGAACAGAAGTGTAACATTAACTGTAGGCCCTGCGTTAGGACTGTGAGATAACTGCGTCCTACAGAGCTAGCGATCAGATGCTGGTGGTCAAAGCACTGTTCCTAGAGACAAAGCAGTATTTGTCTTGCCTTTTTTTATTTCAGTGCTTACCTGCTTTCATCTGAAACTGAATACAAGGTAATACATTGTACCTGGACCTTCTTTAAGGAAAAGAACAGGACAGGTGTGTTACAGCTGATAGATCTTGCTTTCAGTGCCTTCTAAATGTTCTTTCCCACATTGGCAAGTAGGCTGCGCTGAAGGACATCCATCTTAACTGTAGTGGCAAGTTACAGGTTTTAACGAATGCTTGATCTTAACTTCTGTTAAAGTTGGGGAAAAGAGTGAAAATGGAGCAGGTGACTCTTAGCAGAACGCTTCCAGATGCAGTGTTGATTTTAAGGATCAAAAGTTATCTACATGTGACAGAAGAGACTTGAGCAAAGATCTGGAATTAAACAGTGTAAACATTAGGCTACTGTTGCATACTAGCAGGAAGCTACATTCGTGTGGCACTTGGTGTGCTGGGTCATGGGTCTTGCTCTGACAGGGCAAGTCTTGTTTGCCTATGTGCAGTGTCGATGCCAATAGAGATAAGTGAGTGTTGAATGAACATATCCAGCGATTGTGGTATCAGTGACTGGTCATTACAACAATTCTAATACAGTGGTTTTGTAACTAGTAAGAAAATTTTTTTGGAAATAGCGGCTTTTTTGTTTGATCACCTCCAGTAGACTTCATAGCCTTTCCTTTTTTTCTTTTTTTAAAGAATGATATATAAACACTTCTAACTTCTTGCATAGCAAGGTGACAAAGTATTTCAGTTCTCTATCTCCAAATTTAAGCCTTGAATTATTTTGTGAAGGTTGTTCTATTTAAAGAAGAAAAAAGCAAAACAAAAACCCACAAACCAAAACAACCCTGTGCAGCTTCTACAGCATGAAACAAGCTTCTATGTGCAGTAGATTGAAGTATCACAGACAAACAGTTTTTTGCTGTAATAAGATGTATGGATGGAGACTGGAGTCTAAACAAGATCCTGAGAACCAGTTCGTTTCTGGAGAAACTTCAGCAAAGTTGAATAATCACTTGCAGAGGATGGAAGGTAGGAGAGGAAAGGAGAAAAGAGCAGTGTTTCTGGAAAACTTCCATTGGCTCTACTTCGAAACATCTTGCAGATAGCATGCTTAATAAGCTTGGTTTACCCCAGCAGCTGTAAAGTAGAACAAGGATACTCGTGTTGCTGTTCCAGCTGCACGCTTTTCAAGATGCTTGAGAATTTAACTCAGTGAATGCTTTTCAACTTAAACATTCCAAAAATATGTGAGCCTGTTTTTTATGTGTAGTGACTGCTGGAAGATGAAACACTTCTTCCCCCATATACAAAAGCACTTGATAATTAATGCAGTAATAGATGTCATAGAATCACTTAGGCTGGAAAAGACCTTCAAGATCATCCGGTCCAACCTTTAACCTAACACTGCCAAGTCCACCATTAAACCATGTCACTAAGCTATGAATCCAAACATTTTTTTTGAATACCTCCAGGGATGGTGACTCAACCACTTCGCTGGACAGCCTGTTCCAAAGCTTCACAACCCTCTCAGTGAAGAAATTTTTCCTAATATCCAACCTAAAGCTCCCCTGGCACAACTTGAGGCCCTTTCCTCNTGGACACGCTCCAGCACCTCAATGTCCTTCTTGTAGTGAGGGGCCCAAAACTGAACACGGCATTCGAGGTGTTGCCTCACCAGAACCGAGTACAGGGGAACAATCACTTCCCTAGTCCTGCTGGCCACACTGTTTCTGATGCAGGCCAGGATGCTGTTGGCCTTCTTGGCGACACGAGCACACTGCTGGCTCATATTCAGCTGGCTATCGACCAGTACCCCCAGGTCCCTTTCCGCCAGGCAGCCTACCAGCCACACTTCCCCTAGCATGTAGCATTGCATGGGGTTGTTGTGCCCCAAGTGCAGGACCCGGCACTTGGCCTTGTTGAACCTCATGCAGTTGACCTCAGCCTATGTGTCCAGACTATCCAAATGTCCCTACCAAATAATTTGCAAATGTGAACATCTTGCTCTGTAAGAAAGCAAAAGCATTAATGTTTGCAATAGAATTGTGATATTAGTGTAATAAGAAAAGCAAAATTATTCCCCTTCCAAAAATTTTTTTTTAAAGCTGTAATAATATTTAAATTGTTCCGGGCATTAACTCATTTAACATGGGAATTGGTTTTCTTTCTCACTGCTGTTTTTCTGTGCTGGTAAATGCAGGGGATTTTTTTTTTTTTTTTTTTCAATTGCTGATCACACTTTTGGCATCTAGCTAACCTCCACCTTAGCAATCTTCAAGCTAAGGTTCCTTTCAGCACTGTTGTCAGCAGCAGTGCTGATCTGCCAGGGCAGAAGCTTTAGCTTGTTTCGGGATTCAGTAGACGGTGTATAAAAGACTTCAGTGTAATAACCTCTGAAAAATAATGTTCAAGTCAGATACTGTTGTAGATTTACGCTGGGGTTGTGCTTTGAGCACTCATACCACTTGCTCAGTTGGTTAGTTTGTTTTGGTTATACATTGTGACTCATTTCAAGCTGAAGACTTAGCCTGCTTCTGTTCCTCTTTCTTTATCCCATTGAAATGACAAAGTTTCCTTCTGTGTCAATTGAACACCTCATCAGGTCTGTCACTGAGCAGATTTCTAGGAAACTGCCGCATCATTGTACTCCTGGGTGTAGTTATTTTTCTGATAGAGGTACACCTTCAGAGAAGAGATCTACTATTATAACAATTAAAATTGTCAGAATCCCTACAGATGCATGGCTAGCTACTTTGCTCATCTGCCCATGGGGATGGGCAGAATGATATATATATTTTTTGGCATTACTGACCTTTCTTTTCTGAGTTATTAGTTGATGCTATGTGACAAATCAATAATCTGCCCTTCCCTTTTAGAAAGGGATGGGGGTGCAAAACAACTTCAGGTTTTCCTGTAGCTGTGACTGCCTCAGTGTAACTGGCAGTAATCTGTCACTGACAGACTGATCTAGTGATGTGGGCTGTTCTGAACTTACTGCTCATGTTTGCTCATTACTGTGCCCTTCTAGGTTCAGTCTGAGCAAGTGTTGCTTGATTGTGCACCTGCCCCCCCCTCCCCCAACAAAACAAAAACCCAAAACCCACACAATCTTTTTTTATAAGTTCCTGTTACAAATTTCTCTGAGACAAATTTCTCACCCTACCCAAGAGTATTAGCAGGGGTGCATCTCCCACTATAAACTAAGTCCAAACGTGTGTTTAAGGATATGGAAATTACCTAATTGTAATGGTTTTTTTAGGATTCGGTTGTACCTTTCCCCTGTGACATGGCAATGAAATGGTACTCTGGCGGGTATCCTTACAAGCTGAACCTGAGTGTTGATGGTACATGTGTGCCCTCTATGGATACTTAAAAATAAAATATCTGCACTCCAAATGCTGGGGTGTCTACCTACTCACTGTGAATATGTTTTGGGCACTCTTGTGCTTCTGGTTACTGATAAAGGATTCTTCTACACAAATATTTTGGGGAGAAGATGAGTGTTTATAGGTGAACCACTGACCTTGAGGTTGAGTGACCTTCTCAAAAACAAACAAACCATTCTTAGCCTCAGCGCAGAAGAGTAATAGCTCTGCCCCCTCCTCAATCCCAATGCATGCTCTTCCCTTTGGTTCTAGATTTCCTCAAGTGTTCTGTGTTTAGCTTAAAAAATAGCTGCTTGTTTAAGTCGAAGAAAACTTTCTTCTTTGTTCATGAAGTAACATACATGATGTGCATTAAATAGCTCATCCAGAATCTTACGTTAACAGATGTAAATTCTGCCCAGAAGAAGCAAAACTTTCATTGTCTTTTAACTTCCATTAGAGAACATATATTCGTATGATCATCTTTGTTCTAGAGACATGTAAAAATTGTTGTCATAGTGACAAACCAATCTACATAATTCAAGGTGCTGGAATTTAAATGACTTGTCATACATATGTCAGAATCTCAGCTTCTATACATGAATGAATTAATATGTTAAATGTTAAACACGTTTGGCACTGGCATGTAACTTTAGAAGGGCAAAGAAAACACTCCCTTGATTTTAAATAAATAAAATTTAAAAATATACTGGAAACTTAAATCTGCTTTTGACCTTTGGCTGGTAGATATAGTCACATACTGTAGTGGAGGAAATGCCTGACATTCTAGCCATCTGAGCTGGGGCTTCCAGCTCTTTGGCACACTTACGTGTATAGGTCTGATCTCTTCCCCTGTGTCGTGTCCCCGCCCCCCCCCCCGCCTGTCATTGCTGAAGGGAATAGGGGACAAAGTAATGCCGAAAGCAACCTGTTTCATCTTTCTGCTTTGGGTCTTTCTGCAATATGTATTAATTGTTTTATGAGAGTTTGGGACATGAGTTCCTAATCTCTTGTACGTTTTTAGAAGCCTGGATAGAAAATGAAAATCAAGATTCTACAACTTAAATAAAAATACTGCATTTTGAAAAGCAATCTGGATGCTTCTGAAGAAAACCATGTCAAACATTTTAAAAAAAAAAAAAAACACACCCAAAACCTATAAACTTGTGACTGATAAATCATACTAGAATGCTGGATAAGAAACAGAGTGTAGAATAAAGTAACTCTTGTTAAACACAGTTTTCTAATTATTATGCTTTTATAGCTTGTGGGCAGTGTGGGTATACCTTTACAGCATAGATCACATCTGACATAAAAATAAAATAATGATCTGCGTGCTGCTGTTTTTCAAAAGTTTTGTACTCTGTGCTGCCACATCTGCTGTAGCATTAGAGCATATACTGAATAACTGGCTACCTCCTGCTAGGGCTTTGTCATGCTGCAAAGTAGGCAGGCTAGGTAGAAGGACAAACACCTCGCACCAGGAACTCATCTGCCAGAGCTGCAGAGGTACTGGGAGCTAAATGCTGTCTCTCTGAACTGGATCTGTCACTGAACAAGATGCTCACAGTCCCTAGAAGTTGGAATAAGAACTGAATAAATCGAGACTCCTCATCCCATCTTCCCAAGAAGCTGACAACGCCAAGTGAGCCAAGCAAGATCAAACTGGAGTGTGTGTATTTGGGGAGGGGGTGGTGGTGAAATGGGAAGAAATATTTTTTTGTCTAATTAACAGTCCTGTATGAGATTGTCCTTGCATAAGGGACTGTACTTTACTACTGTGCCCTGGAATTTCCTTAGGCTACAGCTGAATTTTGTCTGAGCTGTTCAGCACTAACATGTGCAATGAGATTCAGTGAAAGCTGTGACAAAAGATGCACCTTCATTATACGGCATCCCCAGCTTCTTTTCAATGATACCGTGATATTTCCATAATGCTAGTAGTTTTCTGCATGTAGACTACAGCATGAGTGCTCACTGTAAGAAGCCTAACTCTCTGTGCTGAGCTGAAATTGGTTTGGTTCAGGCAGCTGCAGACAGAAGAATCTTTGTCTGGCTTTTACTCACAGTCCTACACTTGTGAAGTACTGCTCTGCCAACACATTTATTCCAACAATCTCTGTTTTCCTTCTCAATCCTAGGGAATATTGCTGTGAAAGCTGCTAGCTTGTTGACAAGGGAGAAAGCGCTTTGCTTTCTAGCAGAAATCTAGTGTGTCTTTACAGCTGCAGTCCACAAAACTCATCACTGAGTGATCAAACATGGTTTCACTTCAAGATACACGTGCACTGCTTTTCATCACTGTGGTAGTTTTTACATGCTTGTTTTACAGCTAGACCTTACACAGCTGAAATTCAAATCTGGAATACAGAGCAAGAAGTGAAACTTGCTTAGACTTCTTCCTTTCAGTTTTGGATGTAAGTCCAGCACAGATCTGTAAATCACTGCTGGCTTTGCAGTATTGGCTTACCTATGTTCTCCTGTGGCAGATCTTGCTTTCTGTGGCAGATCTTGCTTTCTTTTTTTTTCCCCCCTGCCTGTCAAGTGGGATAATTGTCATAGAGGTTACAGCTAAGGAGCTATGGGAAGAGTGGAGGGATTGATATGGACTTTGAGGGGAAAAAAGACTTGAGAAGGTAGATGAAAAATGTCAAAGGATAAGATTTAGAGTTGTGTAGTGTTGCTGATGTGGTGGTTTTTTGTTGTTGTTGTTTGTTTGTTTTGTCTCCTCTCCTGAGCTCCAACCTCAGTGTTATTTACTAAGGCATCTGTAGCAGATGTAGCCCAGAAATGCTAATGGCTTGCCAGGGTCGCAAAAGTTGACAAAGGGGGCCAGAACCTAAGCATTTGTGAGGGTATAGCCTAGTAAGATTGAGATCATTTCAAAGTACTCTCTCAAAACTCCTGTGGAAGAATCGTATCCGTTTGATACGGAATTGAGTAGTTTGCTACCTGGCTATGTCTGTTCTCTGAATATTTTTGATGACATTCTTCTTTTTTAAAACAAACCCAAAGAAAGAAAGAGAGAAAGATGCGGTATACTGCTCTATGCTTTGTAGTCTGGTGGTTTGGTCTGATCCTGAATAAATTGAACAAGTGATCCTTCCTTTCTGATCTGTTTTGTGTAAACAAAGACTGACCTACTTTGGGCATTAAAATGCTTCTGGCTTTGAATCCCAAGTGGGAAAGGGGGCTTTTGCGTTTATGGCCTGATGAAAAGGGGGATTTCTGCTAGCCTCTTGCCTTACGGAGTTCCTGCCTCTGTGCTCCAGCGGCCCTGTCTCTGCTGCCTTGGCGTAACTGTCCGTGGGTCCGTGCTGTGAACTGAGCAGGGGAAATCCCTTACACTGGTAGAGCTGACAAAGACTCTGTATTGACAAACTAGAATTCGGGTGATATCATGAAGAAATGAGTCTGTTGTGATTCTGCTGCTTCTGTCTCTAAGCCTCTGCCTTTCCGTGTTTCCTGGCCTGATAACTTTTGACATTTATCAGATTCCAGTGGTTATGACAAGTGGATAGGGATCTCAAGATGTTACAACACTGCAAGCATTCAAATTGGGCAACTGACTGAGGGAGACCATATAAAATGAAATCAACTTTGGTACTAGGCAGCAGAGAATCTACATGAGCTGGAGATGGGATGAAAAGACATTGTGAATATTCAGACAGCTAGAAAAGCTTCAGTTGAAACTCTCATCATTTTAGGTGCTACACAGTCCAGTCCTGATTCCTTGTGGCTTTGTTTCAGGCTTGGTAGTGTCAATGCTAGAGAAACTCTTTGTTCTGTATTCTGTTCTGTGCTGTCAAATGCTTCCAGATTAAAATAATGATAAAGAAATAATAATAACAATAGAAACAATAATTTGAGGCTCTAAGTGCCACTAGGTGGCAGAACCCCTGCATGTATTCTGTGGATGTTTTTTTCTGTGTCTTGATTCTCCATCTGTGAGTATATCAACGATACTGTTCATCTGTAGTGTAATGAGAATAAACATCAGTGGTGTGCTTAGATGCTATGCTAATAGGGCTCCCGTTGGTTCTTGTTGCAGGAAACATGTTTTCAACACTCATCCTTCATTGTTCATACTTCTGTCCCTTCTGAAAAACCTCTTACTCAAAGCAGTAGCTTGCATTTAATTGCGTTTAGTTGTCCACACATGACTTCTTTTTTTTTCTCCCCTGCTCCGTTTCTTGTTGTTATGGTTAATAGATCAGAAATGACAAAGTGATGTTTAAAAGGAATGCGTTTTAAGCACTGGCAGAAGTGGCAGGGGTAGGGAGATGGTGAATTTGGATTTAACCTATGGTGGAAAGCATGGTTTTTGTATATTGGAAGCGTAAAGTATTGTGAAGCGACTCACTTCTATTGGTGAGATGTTTGTAGCTGAATGAAGGTACCTCTTGGAAACTAATGCATATTGAAGTGCTAGTTTTCATGCCTGTTAATGACAGTCTTTCTTCTCTTAGTGAGTGCTAGTCTGTGATTGCAATGTGCTTGTCATCCACCTAATGTAGGAGATCATCTTAACTTCATTTTGTTGTTCTTTTGACTCACAGAACAGCTGCGGGGGGAGCTGAGAATAGGGCCATTGCTTGCCTACACTTACTGATAGAGGTCTGTCTAGGTCCTAAGCGTAGGACACAATAAATTCCGCAACTATTCTTTTATGTCTGCATATTGTAATACTTGGGATATTGTCCTTATCTTGCATTTGGAGATACACTGGGACCAAGCCAGCAGACATCCACATCCTTCTGATCTACTTTCAAAAGTTTGCCATCTCTTTTAATAAGGACCTCAGTGGTTGGATGCCTAGTAACGAACCTGATAAATACGGAATAATAAATCCAAAAGCAACAGTATGTTTTTTTGTTTGTTTGTTTTAGGGACTGTATTTTAGAAACATCTTCTAGTTATTTCAATTTAGAGTATTAATGCTGATTAAAATTGAAGTGTCAGATTTCAAAGCAATTTTATGAAGGTTTTCAAAATGGTTAGAAGCACTTACCAGAATATGATATCTGCTCTGAATTTTGTTGTAGTTGACACTCTGCTATAACAGGGCATTTTGTTAATATAGATATTTCTGTTCACCTGTGAAGAAATACGAAGGGATGTCATCTTGTTTCATTTAACGGGTACCTGATTGTTTACTACTTTATTTTGCAGTTCTGGAATAATCATATGGATGAGAATGACCTTTTGAATGTAGCGTCTTAGAGGAATTGTACAAGTCTCTTATTTTTCAATAAGTCCAAACGAAGGTTCTTTGTGCAAATGGCTTCTCCCTACTTCTGATTTTCTTCCAGTGCTACAGTAAGCTCTGCACAGCCTTCTTACTCCTTTACCTCTCAAACACATCTGCTGTCGCTACTCCTAACCAGCTTTTCCCAAGTTTCCTTGCATTAAATCAGTCCTCTTTTCTGATGATGATCTTGGGCATGCCCACGCTTCATGGACACCTTATTCCTCACTTCATTGTCTTGGGATCTGCTCTGTACATCTGATCAGGAAATGCAAGTGCTACTGCAGCCATCATCCAGCTCTGCACTTTGATGATGCGTTACGAATATTTGGGAACTTCTGCTCTAGGTAGTGTTAGGTATAATTCGTGTTCTAATCTAGACAGCATGCTGGTTTTTTTTTTGTTGTTTGTTTGTTTTGGGGGGGGTTGTTTGTTTGTTTGTTGTTGTTGTTGTTTTTAAGAGATCTCACAGGCTTTCAAAATGCAGTCAGTGTGGCCTGCCTTGGAAAGCTCTTTATGGGTACCGATATCTGAAGCTGGCTTGTCTTTACCATTCCTTTAAAATTATTAATGTTTGACTGAAGAGTCTTTGTGGAATGCATAAGGGAATGTCAAAGGAAGTATTGTGAAGGAAAGAAATTCAGCCAAAAATTAGGGCTGTTTGCAGGACGGTGCTACTTTGGCTGTAGCTTTGTTTATCATAGGAAGATAACTGATATCTTGGGGTTTTATTTTAAGTCAGCTGTTTTTAATATAAATATATTTTAAAAAATACGCTGCGCTAACAGAAATGCCTGAAGTATCTTGGTGCTCAGGATTGTGTATATGGTTTCTCTCTTCTATGCTGTTCGTGTCATCCAACTCCATATAATGGCTATCTACAAACTAATAACAGAGGTCATTCAGCAGGTTTTATTTGTGGTGTAAGAACTATGGATATATATGCATAATATAGGCTAGTTTTTGAAGATTACTCATGTGTAATACATGCCTTCAGTTTCTCACTTGAAGTTATTACTTTCCTACTTCGTACAGCATTTTGAAGTTGATGTTTCTTAAAGGTTTGTGAGGAGGTTGGTTGTTATGTTGACAGCCATTTGAATTGCAAAATTTTGATTTTTAGTTAGAACTTGATGCTTCTTGAAGACTGCTTTCTGTGCAGAATTCTTAGTTTCAGAAATAAATGCGTTTATGGATGTTGACTCTGTGCTTCCTAGTGCCGTTGTTGAGAACAGCTGGTGGTTGGACCTTGGCATCTTGAGAGCTCCGATAGGTGAGATGTGCGTGATGCCTGCTGAATCTTCATATGGTCCTTTTAGGCAGTACGCAGCCTGTCATACTGAGCTGGTGTTGAAAGCAATTTGTACTAAGCCAATGAACTGTGAGCAAGAGTGACGTGTGGATATAACATCCCAGTTTTGTTGACTGTTTTGCAGTGGTAGTGACTTCTGATGAAGCTGTAGCAGAGATGTAGAGAGAGAATAACTTAAGCTGGCATAGCAAGCCTTTCCCAGCCCTCAGATGCCAAGGAGTTCAGAGTACCAAGGTATATAGTGTTGGCAGGAGGGATTACTGAAAAATGTTGTGGGCATGTAGAGACATTGAAAGTACTATTTTACTGATAACGTCCTGAATACAATTCAAAAGATTGCTGTCAAGTATGCATTCAGAGAAGCAGCATTAGATGTGAAGGTGTATTTCTGTCCTGTTGGTGAGAGAGTGGCTAATGCTGAAGAGTTCTCTTTTTGCAGCAGAGGGCTTACGTGGAGTCCTGATGGGTATTCATCTGTGTAGAGAGGGGAGTTGGGAATCCGCAGTGAGGGGAAATATATTGCTTTATCCTAGGGTTGTATCAGGTTCTATGTCCTTGTTTTGGAGACTGAAATGTTATATAGTGCCTGAATGTGAGATTCTGACACGTTTGCTTTAAAACACTGTTTTGTCCAAATATACTGAATCGTACTAACTGAGACTGTATTAATGCAGCGGGCTTTATTTAGAAAGGGTGTTTCTGAATTCCTGAAATGATGATGATCTTTCAGTCATTCTGAAACTAGAGACAGAGAAGACTGATAGTGCTGTCTTGTATGTCCCGATTGTGGCTGTAGTCTTGTCAGCCTTTGGAGAAGAGTTCAAATGAGTTTCATGCCAACTCCTGTGTGAAGTAGTTTTATTTCAGCCTTGCAGTTGTTTTTCCAGTTCACAGTAGATGTAGTCGCCGACTGGGCTGTACTTGTTTTAATTCCACAATATAACTTGATGTTATGGGATGTTCTTTTTCTGCTTGTTCATGAGAGTGCATTTGGGGAGCAATACTTTGGTCTTGTGTGTTCTTTGTCCCCTTAGGGACTGGTGTCACCCCGGGCTGTTGGTTTCAGATCTCTTCTGTAACCCTGCATGGTCAAGACACTAGAGAATAAAGTTTTTTAGGGACTTCACACTGGGTTAAGTGAATTAGATTTGGACTGTGCAGCCAGTGGTTCTTACCAGCTCCAGCATGATCCTTTTTAGCAGGTGGATTAAGTCTATCAGATCTGCAGTCCCTCGCTTCCATCAGTCTTGAGCCTGTGGATTCATTGGCGTGGGAGAAGGTAAGTCCCTTAAAAGGGAATTTTCTTTGGAATAAAAAAAATAAAACAGCAGCGTAACTTTCAGTCAGTTTTTGCGGATGTAACTATGAGAGTTTGTGCTGTGTATTCAGTCATTTATGAATGAGTTTCCTTCCTGAGAAGGCTGTCTGAAATCCACTTTCTATTAAAGGTCCATCACTAATGCTGCACATGCTAAGTGATCATGCTGTGATCATAAATCTTGCAGAGAAGCATTTCTCAGTGTGGCTTTTTGAGGCTCACAAGGTTTGGGCTGGATTCCAAGGGGACTGTACTGTGGTGCCTGCAGTACTGTGCCTCCTGCAGCCGTACTTTGCTGAGTCCGCCCAGGGTGGAAGACGAAGAACAGGCTGCAGTAACTGTCCGCAAACATTTGCAGAAACTGCTGACAGCCATTCTTCTCCTTGGAGGACGATAGGCCTACAGCTGCTCCTCGCTCCTCTAGGTCCAAGGCAGCGGAGCTGCAGCTCATACAAAGAATTATGCGTAAACAAATGAACCAAAAGGGAATCATACTTACAAAAAGTTTTCAGAAATGGTGCTGGTGCGTATGAAGCCGTTGACCTCGTTCCCTGAGGGCAATGGTGGAATTCTTTTCATTCAAGCGTAATAAGTGGTTGTTGCCTTCCCTGCCCCATTAAGACTTGGTGAAAGGAATGCTAAATGAGCAGATGTGAAACTTCTGTGAAACTATCTGCGAAAACTTCAAGTGTCTCCTTTAAAGTCATGTTGTACAATTTCCTCTCTATTTGTGTTAAAAAGTTCAGAACAACACACACTGTGGTTCTTAATGTCTAAAACCAGATGAAATGATTGAGGCTTCCACTTTCTGTGGCTTGAGAAGATATCTAGATATTTGCAGTTCTTCAGTTCTTATTCTGAAGCAAACCTTGTGTACAAGTAGAGGCAAAGATGACCACTGTCTAAGTGAGCTCACTCACCAACTCCCACCTTGTATCTTCGTTTTTTAACTCCTAATCTATAAAATGGGAAATAGCAGTTTAAAAAAAAAAAAAAAAAAAACCACCGAAAGCATTAAGAAAAGAATGATGGATGATGAATTTAAGAATCAGGGAAGATGGGTGCGTGTTGAAAACTATCGCTAACTTGCTTTCCAGGCATTCATAATGAGAGATTTGGGGGTTCTGATGTGCACAGTGTTGAAGCTTCTTTGCAGAGGATACTGAATTTTTGTCTCATCATATTTGTGGCCTTCTTGCCTGGAAAACAGGTGCTGAATCTTGTCTCGGGGCAGGTGTTGAATGCAAATTATGCTATTGGTGCGCTGTATTTTTCATTTCTGAAGTTTCTGTTGTAGTAAATACGGGATTATTATAATCAAGATTTTATTGTTGGTAGTTTGACTTGAAAAATTCCTCTTGGCTAGTCAAAAAACCTGTTGGAAACTGTGAATCTCCTTTAGTTTTCCTGTTCATTTTATTCGTTATGGTTTTCTGCCTGTAGTCACTTTGTTTTACATACTAACATTTGTGTTGACCTATTCTCAGCTAGTAGAGGGAGCTTTATTTTCTTACCTTTCACTTAATTCACCCATATGGCTAGCATTTTAGGGAGAAGTTCACTGTTCTCCATAATAGAATTCTTCATAATAGTAGGCGTCTTCCTCCTCTACAGTCGAGGCGTCTTTATCCTGTGCTGTATTTCCCCAGAAGACCATGAACTTTTCCCACTTTAATATTATGCCAGAATTACTCCTTGCTAATTGGAAATGGAAGTAAAAAATAAGAAGTTTACCAGTTTTTGTAATACTTTTGTTTCTGCACTGGTAAGATCAAGCAAAAAAATTTAAACTATTTTTAGTTTACTTAAAATTAAAATAAAAAAGATATTAAAAATTTAAAAAAGTATTAAAAACACACACACACACTCACACACACAAAACCAACCACCAACAGTTGGAGAAGGTAGGAGAACCAACAACCACTACCCCTTTCTGTACGATTGCCATGTTTTTCTTTATAAAGAAGAGATGGAGCCTGAACTGAATTAATTTCCATTGTTTTGCTCATCCATAGTCATATTTAGATCCTCAAGTGTTGTGCAGCCTGTCTACCAGTTAGATTTATTTATTTATTCATTTATTAATGAAAGTCAATTGTTCTTAGTTTTTTTTTTCCCTCTAAATTCCAGGTTATATAAGAAGCAGGTTAATCTTGCTATGTCAGCAAAGTTATAATATAGAATATGAAAATCAAGTGCTCGGGGAGCTTCCTAACCTGTCAGGATGGTGGAAATTTCCTTAAATGCTCAGAAGCAAACTTCCTCAGATACTTCTGCAGCATGCTTTTTCTTTTATATGAAGATGAGTAACATAAATAGAAGTAGTCCAAGTGGGCTGCTTGCCAGTTCTTTTAAATTCCTACGTGAACCATTTCATAATGTAAACTTATTTTGGAGGTTTTGGAAATAATTTGACAGTGCAGAGTAGCGATATCTTTGCTAGTCACTTTTGAAATAGACAATATTTGATGTAAATGTTGAATAAAGCTCACTTTTTGTCCTTTAAATACCTTTTTTTCCTACACTGAGGACAAATCTTTACTAGTTTTGGTCTTCACCTCTAGTATTTCCACCACTGTTTGAATTCTTTTCACTCTGATGTGTTTGTACAAATATAATTATGTTTCATAATCTCATAGTCATCAACATTCCTAGTATAATGTGCTCCCGTTAGTTTTTAGTTTCCAGTAGTGATTGTGTTACTGAATATTGGGATTTTTCCAATTGCTTTGTATTATAGCACACCAATAATTTTATTCGTTAAGAATCCTATTTGTTTTATGTATATGTGTATATAATGTATATGATTTCAGATTATCTGTTCTTGTATTCTTGTCAACTGGTATATCACTGACTTAATTCCAAAATGTCAATTCTTTAAGCACTTTTAAATAGTATCTAAAGTCTTGATTAAAATATATATATATATATGGACTTTGTGTCCTTGTAAGATTTGAAGAGCAACACTAAACATTTTTGGAGTAATATAATATTGTACTCAGCCTCATTCCTGTCTCTGCATTGCCTGCCTGTTGCCTTTTACTTTCAAAGCTGGTGGTACAGGTAAACACTTCAAAGATTGAGGAAGAGGATGCACTTGAGCTCCCCTCAAAGCACTTTAGAGAGGAAGTACAACTGACCCATCAATGAAATTCTCTATACAGCAAATGCTGGTAAGTGTACTAAATGAAATGAAAAAAAAATGTGTATGATCTTTTAATATTAGCAGTCCTGTAATAGGACTACAGTGTGTAGATGAAAATGTATGTTTGCTTTTCGAGTTGAATGGTGTTGAGTTAATCATCCTGTCTCTAATTCTTCCCTTCTCTTGTCTTGGATCTACAGTTGTCCATCTCTTTCAGATAATCCAATAAATTACTTACCCTAGGCTGCTGCCTTTCTTGTCTGGCTTTCTTTCTTACAGCATATTCTCCTGTTCCTTTCACAGTAAGAATACTTCTCATCAGCTCTGCTTACCCACATATTATCTTAAAGCACAGCTTTTCTAGCGGGGGAGGGACTTGTTTAATGAAGCATCCATGGAAGTGTATATTAAGGCATCTTAGATATGCACATAAATCTCGCTGATTATTTGTTAACAAATCTGATTGTTACACTCAAACTCTTTTGAATCCTGTAATCAGATTTATTTCATCTAAGATGTGGGGATGTGATCTAATGGTAGCTGAGTGAGTGTCAGCTGAATAAGTTGTACTAGTGCTCTTGTCCATATGCTTAGGTTGCTACAAATGCAAATTAAAATTCATTAGTTTAATCTAGTTGGAATTTGCATTTCGGAAAGAGTAAGCACCCTGTTATTTCTTGTCACTGCTTAGCTCGTAAGTGCTAGCTAGCTTCTTAAGACAAGGAAATATTAATATGCATCAGTCAGCATATTTACGACCTTAACATTACTGGAAGTGTTCTAACTTGAAAATTTGACTAGTATTATCCATCTTTGATTTCAGCTCTGTCATTGTGTTAGTTCTATTACAATACTGCAGTAAACAATACTGTTGCTTGTAAAAAATAAGAAAAAAAAAAAACAACCTGAGAGAGTCCTTTCAATTGTAAAATAGATTTTTGAAACTTTTAGAGAAATTGTACTTGGAATAATTTCCTAGAAAAATTTACACAGACATTTCAAATGCTTTGGTTTTTGTTTGCTATCTCATTGGAGTCTGAGTTCATCCTTATCTTTTTTTTCTGAAAGAGCCTAACAAATTTTCATTAATTCTTTTGACTTCAAATGTCTTCAGGTGCTTAACTTTGTGTACCTTCGGGTATTATATGTTCATTTTCATTGACTGAAAAGTTTTACTTAGTCCCGTGGTGGTTGTATCCCAGCGAAACGGGACTTTTGTGCACTTCAGGTCTTTTCTTTTTCTTTTATTTTCTTTTCTTTTTTCTTGAGAACTGCACATAGTGGACTTTCTGTCAATAGACCTGGAATCATTGTTTCCTTTCAGCGTTTGCAAACACAAATATTGATGGCTTGAGTGCCTGTGTTTTAAGCAGATCACTGCTTGCTTATGTTGCAGCATTTGCTTGCATTAAGAACAGCAAAGAAGCTTTCTAAATGCTAGTTGTCCCTACGGCTTCCGAGCTATTTGATATTCTCAATGCCATTTTTCTCAGTTCAATCTTTTTCTGGTGTTGTCATTCCTGGTTAAACTCCTCCATGTTACAGGTACTGATGTAGTTACAGTGAACCTTTAGAAGCAAGCAAGCTTTCTTTGACAACATTTCATTAAGCATGTGGATGGGGATCTGCACTAATTCCAGTAAGGATTGAAGTAAATGAGATGCCGTCTTGTGGTAGTATTTCAGAGGTTAGAGCTTCAAAGGGATTCCTTCACTCCAAACTAATTTTAAACCAGAATTTAGCCACAAGAAAGCAAAATTCAAAGAGCAGAAAAATTATGAGTTGCTGCTCAGATATAGAGAGGCAAGGGCTGCTTCACAGAAGTTCATTTTTATTCACTGCTTCTGTCTGAAAACATCTGTACAGAAAAGCTTTCCTTCAAGATGTAGAGTGATATTACAGACAAGTGTCAATATGTGTGTATGCTTTTTTTGTTAACATTGTGTAAAGGGGCTGAAAACTGAAATAGGCAAGTTAGAAATGCCTCAATGCCAGCTAACAGGACATTTGATTACAGAAAGAAAAAGTCAGTGACATGGCCAAGTATTGGATTTTTTTAGATTTGGAAACAGAAGGGAGGAACTAAGTAGATGATCAAGTTGAAGGCTTTCGACCTGAGCAAGAATGAAAGAGGAAGGGTTGAGGTATAAGGTGAGATCGGTACAGCACATAGGAAGACGTAGGAGTAGAAGTAACAGGAGAGGCATTGATAACGTGACCGAAGAGGGCGACTGAGGACAGACGCGGAAGTTACATGTGGGTTGGAGAAGAGGCGGCTGTGGCAAAGGAGGCCTGGCCTCCTCCAGCTGCCTGTGGTGCTAGTTGAGAAACCAGCAGCACAGAGCGTGCTGCACGCCGCTCAGGAGCGCTTTGGGAGTGCCTGTCCCCATGAATGGAAGAAAAACATCACTTCTCTTGCAGAAAATTCTCTTTCTGGTTGCTGAGATGAATCAGTGACAGAGAAAGTACGGGAGATATGATTAAGGTGATGTGAAGAGTCTTAATTCTCTGAGGCAGAAAGGTCAGCTGTGGATTGGGAATTTAAGGGCTCTTTTTACTTTTGATTGTGACGGACATGACAACCGGTAGAAGCAAGTGATATCACCATCCTGGAAAGTCCTGTAGTGTTAAATACCTGTTGAAGGGCTTTTGGCAGCCTGATGGTTTACAGAAGTGTTCAGAAAGCATTTGATAAGATAGATACTAGAAAGTGGCAAGGTGTCATTTGTCAGAGTGAAGAACCACAGTATTTCCCACTTACTAGCTTGTCTTCTTGGGTCAACACATGTATGTGAACAAACATTCATTCAGTTATTGTAAATAATTGTATATAGTGGGGGGTGGGGGTGGGGGGAGTGAATGGAGTAGCATTTAAAGCAAGTGCTCTGTTACAGGTATTGGCTAGGTACATGAGGGTGTTTTTGTGCACTTTTCCAGTGATTCTCATATAGTGTCTGCTGTAGTGGAGTTTAAATCTTCAGTGCCCTGGGGGCACTTCTAAAAAAATTTTTTTTTTTTAAGCCGTGGGCTTCATGCTTAATGAGAAATGTTTTAATCAGCTTTGAAGTTTGGAAGGTATACCACTTCTAGCTTCAAACTGAGAACCTTCACGTCCTATTCAGTTGTCCTTGCTTATTCCACTTGCAAAGGTTCTCTGCTTTCTTGAGGGTATTGAGTTTTTTTCAATGGTAGGAAGAACAGATATGGCTTCTGTTATTCTGGTCTTAAACAAGCTAAATGCTTGTTTCCATCTCATTCAATATACTACTCAATGTTCCTCTGTTAATTTTTTGTTTTTTTGAAGATGCTTGTACTTCGATAGTAACTTTTTTTTAAGCACTATATGAAAGAAACAGATGCCCAGATCTCAACATCTGACTCTATTTTTGTACAGAAATTAGATCGTATCATTTTGAGTCATCTCTTTGAGAATACTCTCCAGGAATAGTCTTCAATAATCTGTAAGGAAGAGACTCCATTCCTTCAAGGTTCACTTCTTAGTGAGGTGGTGTCTGGGCCATGCTCACCTGAAGTGTAGTGAGCTTGCTGGGAGTCTTAAGTCAGTAAGTAACTCATACAGATACTGCCTCACTGATGTGCTGCCTTTTATCTCTGGATATTTTATTTGGTACACAGGCCGCTTTCTGTGGTTTGATTTATTTTGTCTATTATGACAGTTTTTCTCATTTACTAATATTTCTCATTTCACCTTTCTTAAGTAGCTATTGCTTGTTTCTTAAAAGTACACGTAACATGCTGTAGAGAGCAAAAATAGAAAAAGCTATTTTGGTTTTTTTTTCTAGCTTTATAAAATAGTTTATGTAAATGGTAGTAATATATGACTATCCTTGAAAAACTTAGATCATTTATGAGATCAGTGGGTTATTTTTGATTCTTAGCTCCCAAGAGGCGCAATTTCAAAAACTTCATGTAGAGAAACTTTCTTCTAAAAAATAATTACCTCTTAGTACTACAGAATGGTGAACCTCAAATAGAAACACGGTCTCATTCTTGTTTTCTCTTATTACCTTATGTATCATCACATCAACCTTTTGTCTGCAGCTAAGCTTTTTATAACTTTGAGTTCCACAGAGACTGAGTTTCAAATGTGATAATGCCACTAAATTTGGCAGCTGAGTTGCCTCTCTCTTACATTTAAATTAAAAAAACGATTTTTTTTTTTGGTAAAGCAGTTGTAATAGTTGGAAAAGAGCATGTCAAAGGCATGAAGTCTTATGACAGCTTTGTCATGTGTCCTCATACTAGACAGGTAAATTGTCCTTACATCAGCTCACACAGTTTCTAACAACACTGTTTTGCACCACTCAATACATTTTACCTCTTCAAGAGATTGAAGATAGGTAATTTTTTCTTCTCTGTACAAAGATTAGATTAATTAACAGGTGTTTTCATAAGTTCCAGCAAAACGAATAGGTAAGTATAACATGCTTGTCCACAACTTCTTTCAAAAGTTATGTGCATACAATGCAACTAAAGAATTTACTTACACGGAGGTATAGGCAGAGTAATGTAAAGTGGAGGATTATGTGCATCAATCCTTAGACCAGTCCTTTGTCCAGAAGTTGTATAAATAGAGAAACATAAGTCATTTCATATCTCTTATCTTCAAAGCACAGTAGCCAACATGTTAAAATCTTCAGGTATCTGCAATATTTTGGCCTAGTACCATATTCTTATCAGCATAGCGGAAACAGTAAGTGTCCATAATAGTGACAAAGTCCTATTCTTGTGTAACTTGCTGTGCCCCATTAAGTTTCAGATGTTCTCCTAGTGTTTAGACTGCACAGATTTGGATGCATGCCTTGAGCATGCATTTCGCCTCAAGTAAGTGTTTATAGCAGCCTTTCTTTTTTTTCCCATTCCTTTAGCAAAGGCTCCTATTTAAGAAATGTGTGGCAGGGGAGAAAGAAATTATCAACTAGACATGACTTCTCTCCAGCCTCTTAATGCCTCAAGCAAATACTTTCCTTTTATTTCTTCCTCATTACAGTTTGGCGATTAAGTTTTTCTAGATTCTTATGTGCCATTTAGGTCTCCGTGCTATGGAAATGTAACTGAGATGGAAGTGGACAGACTGGTACTTCCGTAATGACCTTGATTGACAATTCTTTTGCTTCCTGGTAGGTGGGAGCCATAACGCTTAGTGTAAGGACTCAGTTGTAGGCTGGAGGAAGAGGAAGACTGCAAAAAGCAGAACTACTGGTAAGTAATGCTTCCTGCAATCCCATAAAAGTCCTCAGAGAGATATGGTGGTTGTTCTGGAAAAATGATTGGTTCTAGATGAAAATGTCTGTTTCTGAGGCTTCCCAGGAAAGTTTATATGTTACTTAGTGTCACATCCTAAACTCTCAGGGCGTCAGAGTAGCTAAGAGTAGTTGTTCCAAGTAGTGGTGGTGCTACGGGCACTTTGAATCTGAGAGGCTTCAGAATCCCATGATTTTCATCTCCAGGCTTTCTTTGGATCAGAAGAACTTAAGTATGGTCTTAGGAGGTGTCGTAAGAATAGAAAGTTCACCCTCAGCAAAAATTGTCTGACAAAATTAGATGAAAGAACATGACGTCCCTTTAAAAGGCATGAAGGCAGTTGAAAGTTGTCTGATGTTTGGCCATAGAGCATTTTGATGTTGTAGCCAAACTTATATTTACTATTTGAGTTGATTCTGATGCGTATTTGGGATGATGTTTCATTCCAATACTCTTTTAAAATGTTAAAGATTTCTGGGTGGTGGTATGATAGGCTTGAGGAAAAAAGAGATATTGGTATCAGTGAAGTCCATAGCCCATTTGTTTGCAACCACAGGAAGAGAAAACAGTGACAGCTACTTATCTTGTCCATCTGTACATGAGAAAAATAAGTAGTGCTACTTAAATTCATTCTTTGTCTTCAATGTTTATTTTCAATGGAAAGTACATGACTGTTGTTACTGTGCTAGTGCCAGCACAAAAAAAAAAAAATCACTGGAAAGATTTCAGGAATATTCTGATCATGTGGTTCTACATTAAGATTGCCCCTGGCTCCCTTATACCTTTCATAAGGTATTAGAAGGTGGAGATAGTTCATAGAAAAAAAAAAAAATTAGTCATAGTAACCTGTGAGAGCCTTTAAAAATGTTTTGCAAGCGTAATTACAAAAACATGTTGCAGAATGTTCATTGATCTAATGGTGTTTGCCATTCTTCTGAGTAGCAATGTTGGGATAAAATTGCATAACCAGTATGGAAGCCTCCAGAAGGCCTTGAGCAGTTGGTAAGATACTTTATGTTGACAAGAAAATCTACTTAGGGAGGTAACTTTTTACATTATTTGCTGAAATCTGCATGATAATCAAAAAGACTTAATGAACAAGTGAGGGTACAGATTTATCATATGCATTGATCTTAGGACTTGGAGTATCAAGGATGAATGGTTCCTTTCTAGAGAATAACTAAATAAGAAAGGCTTGTTATGAAATCAAGCTGTTATTCCTTGTATCTTTCAAGAGTGCTTTATCAAGTATCAGAAACACTGGGGGATGAGAGATGTTTGTTTTGTTAATTTTTTTTTGTATGCATGAATATAAACTAATCTTGTAATCTTTGCATATATCAAACTTTTCCTTGACCCTCAATTACATGGAAACATTGCCTTCATAATGCTTTCTTTATAAAAAAGAATTTAAGTTGATGAATTCAGAATTTAAAACTTCTGATGTTTTTATTGTCATTAGCTTTTCCAAACTGGAATTAATTTTCACAACATTATCGTGTTACCATGGATTTCTATCCTTAATGCCTTGAAGGTTGATCAGACTTTACTTGCTTCAACTCCGGATATTTGTAGTGTAGTTTAGTAGTTTAGCAAGCATAGAAAGTCAGGACATCAAGTTCACCGTAAATGTGGCAGACTTTCTTCTGAGCCCTTTGAAAAACAAATGTTCTTTTGGCTTCGATTTTTTTCGTCTGAAAACCACTATGCATCTCAGTGGAGTTTGACAAAGTTTAGAGGGTGCACATAGTATCTCTAATAATGGAAGTAGGTAAGGTTAAAAGGCTAGGTTTGCCAGACCCTACAGAGAAGTACAGTTATCCTGCAGTTGATTTTCGTGGGCAGACCCACTTAGCAAGGAACTGAAAAGAAAATAGTAAATTAGGACTAAGAAACTATTGTCATCATCTTGGAGCTATTCAGTCATAAACTGTTAACTTGTATATCCAAAGCCCTAGAAGGAGAAACATTTTGCCTGTATGTGTCAAATAAAAGGTATGTTAATGGCTGCATATATGCCTTTAGCCCTTTATTTGCTGCAAATTACACAGTGTCCTTTTTACAAACAGTCCATATCTTGCAGTAAAGCTACTGTCAAGATTTCCAGTAGTGTTTCTGCTAGAAAAGACTGCCAACTGCTTTGGTACATCTTGTTAGCACACATACCATCTTACCACTTCTAATTGGGAGCAAAGAGTATGACTGTCACCTGGAAAAAGGAGCAAACAGAATCAGTGCAAGATAGAGACAGGTCCTCTTTTTTTTTTTCTTCTTAGAAAACACCTAGTATTTTCTAATCACTGTCCTCCCTCTTCCCACCCCTTTCCTAGTTGTTCACAAAACTGTAGTGGTAGTATTCTTGCAGGTTTCTGTGCAGCTTTTCTTTTCCATTCCACTTGTTCCCACTTGTTTCAGAAAAGCTGTATTTCCTCCCTCTGGCAACAGGTGATTTTCCTTCTGAAAGGAACTATATGGATTTGATGAATAACTTCTACTTACTTGTGAAATGTCGCATATGGAGATGATCAAAAGACATTAAATATGAAATAGTATATTATGTGATGTGGAGTACCATAGTTACTGATACTCCATTTGTGTGCACAGGCAAAAATACAGCCATCTGACTAATAATTTATAGCTTTTAGGTGGTTATAGCTAATAATAGTTGTTACAAATTACTCATAGACCTTGAAGAGAAAAAAATCCTCCAAGACCAGAAATTGTTTTAAATGTATGTTACGCTGAGAGCGAGGGGAAGAGTTCAAATAGTCAATTATAGAAAAAACTTCTGGAATCAAGGATGAACAGGTTTTTGGAAAAGGAACTATGAAACAGTTGGTGAATGATATGCAATGAGAAGTAGTACTGCAATTTGAATTTAAAAAAAAAAAAAAATCTGTAATGAACTGTGCAACCAGCTTCATAAGAAACCAGAAATGCCCACTGTGACTTGTACGTTGGGCTGAAAGAACATTTTGTTCAAGAGAAATATGGCACCTAACCAAAAGGATTGTTTAGAGTTAAGAAGTAAAAGTAAATGAAGTAATACATTTTAAAGTGCAATAGTTCCAGGCAGCTTTCCAGGCAGCCGGATCCAGTATTTGACCGCCCTTCCTATGAAGAATGTTTTCCTTAGATCCAACTGGGACATCCCATGCTACAGTTTGTGACCCCACTGCCTCTCGCCCTCCTGCTGGGCACCTCCCAGAAGAGTCTGGTGCTCCCTTCTTTTCAGCTGCCCATCAGGCAGCTGAAGTCAGCAGTGAAATCCACTTCAGCCCCCCTTCTGGAGGCTGAACGACACCATTTCAGTTTGCTTCTTGCTATACGCTGTGTGCCTCAGAGCCAGTTCATCTTGGTGGCTCTTTAGGACTTGCTCTAATGTGTCAGTACCTGGTACTAAAGATCCCCAAACTGTATGTCAAGTGTAGTATCCAAGTCGCAGATGAGGTGGAATCACAGAATCACAGAATCACAGGGTTGGAAAGGACCTTCAAGATCATCTAGTCCAACCGTCATCCTATCACCATTACTACCCACTAAGCTACTAAACCATATCTTGTAGCACCTTGTCCAGGTGCTTATTAAAAACTGCAAGGGTCGGTGACTCCACCACCTCCCTGGTCAGGCTGTTCCAGTGCTTGACCACTCTCTGAGAGAAAAAGTTTTTCCTGATATCTAGTCTAAATCTCCCCGTGCGCAACTTGTGGCCGTTACCTCGAGTCCTATCATTAGTTATCTAGAAGAAGAGGCCGACCCCCTCCTCATCACAACCTCCCTTCAGGAAGTTGTAGAGTGCAATGAGGTCTCCCCTGAGCCTCCTCTTCTCCAGACTGAACAATCCCAGCTCCCTCAACCACTCCTCATAAGACTTGTGTTCCATACCCCTCACCAGTTTTGTTGCCCTTCTCTGGACACGTTTCAGGGCGTCGATGTCTTTCTTGTAGTGAGGGGCCCAAAACTGAACACAGTACTCGAGGTGCGGCCTCACCAAAGCTGAGTACAGGGGGATGATCACCTCCCTGCTCCTGCGGGTCACACTGTTTCTAATACAGGCCAGGATGCCATTGGAATAATAATCTTCAGCCTCCTACGTGGTAGCCTGTGTTGCCACAGGGCCACCCTGCAGGCTCACGTGCAAGTCGTCCAACAGGGCCCACCAGGTTATTTTGTGCAGAGCTGCTTTCTAAGCAGCTAGCCCTGTTCTGTACTGCTGCATGGAGTTACTTCATCCCTGCAGCAGTGCTTTTGTGTTCATTGAACTTGTTAACCCATTTTTCCAGCCTGTAAGGATTCTTCTGAAAGACAGCCCTCCCCTCCAGTTTATCAGTCACTCTTCCTGATTTGACGTCAACTGCAAACTTGCAGAAAGTATGTCCTGTCCCGTCATCCCGCTTCAGCAGAATGCTGATAGTTTAGTGCATCAGTTTATGTATATATACATAAAATATATTATATATATACAGTNGAGGAGCACTTCTAGTAACGGGTCACCTGCTGGACATTGAATCTGACCGCTGTGCTTTAAGTCTGGTACTCTAACTGGTTATTCAGTCTCCTTCCAATTTACCCTTCCAGTCCATTTCTCTCGTTTGGCTACAAAGATGTTACTGGGTACCTATGTCAAAAGCCTTGTTAAAGTCAGGCTAAATGGTATCTTGTGCTCTCCCCTCGTCCATGAAACCAGTCATTTCATTGTAGAGACTGACTGGGTATAATTTGATCGATGACAGTTGTTCCCAGTCACTTTCTTCATGTACCTCAAAATGACTTCCACAGTGACTTTCTCCATATTTTTCTTGTGGACTGAGGAGCTGAGACTGACTGGCCCGTAGCTTCTCAAATACTCCTGCTTGGCCTTCTTGAGGATAGGCATGCCACTTGCATTTTTCCAGTCATTATAAGAGCCTTCCATGATTGTCATGATATTTCAGAAATGATGCGGAGGGACCTCCCAATGACACTGACCATCTCCCTCAGCACACTCAGATGTATCCTGTATGCGCTTCGTGGACTTATGTAAGCCCAGTTTGCTCTTATCTGTCTCCACTCTGCCCAGAGTTAGTCCTTCATCTGCCCGAATGCATAGTGGCAGAGACCCAGGGGGGCTGACAGTAGACCTTACCAGGAAGGGCAGAGGCAAAGGAGACAGAGTGTATCAACCTTCCCCGTGAGTATTTCTTGCTAGGTCCTCCATACACCGGGCAGCCTGCCCTCACTTTCCTTAATGTGTTTTTTTGGGTTTTTTTTTGTTTTTTTTTTTTGGCTGCCAACAGAGCCTCCAGAATTGTTGCTTTCACCCCCACCATCAGTTTCAAATCCAGCCAAACTTTGCTTTCCTAATTTCAGCTCTGTGTGCCTGGGCAGTGTCTCTGTATTTCTCCAGAGTAGCTGAACTCCACTCACATACACTATGTTTTGAATTTGCAGTCAGGAATTTCTCATTCAGGAAGTGTCTGGGAAGGGTTGGGTTTATTTTAGCTGTTCACAGATTTGGGCTATTGTATACTGAATGCTCTGTATTGTATACTGTATACTCTGCAGACTAAGAAAAACTTGACCCTTTTTACAAGGACAACAGATTTAAGAAATAGTTTGCAGCAGTGGGGTTAATTATTTTTCAGGTACACAAGATGCAGGAAAGAGAGATTTTCCAAAATTCAGTGTTTAAAAACTCAGTGAAAAGCATCATTGTTGTCTGTCCTTGTTCCCAAGATATTAAGTGATATGTTCTTTCCTTGATGAAGGTATATGGGGAAAAAAAATAATTGAATTATAAATAAAAGCTTTAGAAAACCAGAATTTGATGAAGTTTATCTGTAAAACCTAAAGTCCAGATGATGATAATTTGGGGGTTATTTGCTAATAACATTGCTATTTAGTTTTTTGTTTGTTTTGTTGTGCTGAGGAGAAATCAGTTTTATTCCAGTACGGCTATGAAAAATCTACAAAAAGAAAATAATGATAATTGTCTATAACTTTAAGTCTATCTTCATACTTTCCTAGTAAATATAAACATTCAGAAAGCTTAAACATAAAATGTTTGGTACAGAACATGTGCTGTACATAACAAAGGCAAGCAAGGTGCCAGGGTCTGTGGCCGATAACCACTGCTGGTCAGAGCAGTCTTTCCTGCAGTCAGTTCCTCAGCAAAAGGTCCTGATCAGAAATGTCTTTGTGAAGCTTCTCCCATGGAGATTTCCCACCTTGTCTGTACGCTTGAGGAAAGGATTTTTCATAGCTGCTCTGCCCTTCGATTCTGCACTGCCTCAGCAATATATCGATAGCCTCCTCATTGTTTCGTTGGCTATAATTTACTAGAACGTCACATCTTTCATACTGTATTAAGTAGGTGATGGGAGTTGTATAGGTAGTTCATGCATTGTATAATATTAAGCAAAATAGGAGAGAATGAGTGACAAGAATGTTGGGTTTCTATTCTCTAGCCTCTTTGTTTTTGTAGTGTTACCATCTCACCTTGTACTTGAGGAATACTTGAGGAATTTAGAAGTGTGCTTTAAGCAAGTGTTAATGTAGTAAAGCAGCATTTCAGATGCACCTGACGCTGAAATTAACACACACACATTGGAGAGCAGCGTAAGTATCATGAAGGGCAATATTAAATGCTATAATACTGAATGTAAGAGTAGATGTATATTGGGGTATTGCATCATGTTGTTAGAGCAGGTTTTTCAGTGTTCTGGAACTGGTAATAAGCAGCATGTGTACTAAAGATTCCACATGATTATGAATTGAATAACTGCAATAAGTATTTTATATGTATACAGAGAAACTAGAAATAAGTAACAAGCTCTTCCTTAAAATTTTCTGTCCATACTGTTTACCTTTTAGGTAGGAGCAAAAGAGAGGAAGAAAATTGAAAGAATTATTGGAGGAAAAACAAACAAACAAACATGACAATGGTTAATATATGGTTAATAACTATGGTAATGAAAAATATAATGAATGAAAGTCTATTGGGATACAGCTGCAAGGATATACTATAATTAGGTCATTTGGTGAGCTTTTTAAAAACTATTGCATACTGGAGCAGGAATAAGGGATATTCCCTGAAACTGCAGAGAACCATCATCTTTTTCACCTTCCTTTGCCTACTAGTTCTTCCTCCTTCAGATATATATACCTTGTACCTATTCATGCTGAAATTTCATGAATGGAAATTTTAGGTCTGGTAACTCATAATTGTTGAAACTTCATCTCACTCCTTTTTATAATCAGTCTCTCTTGTAATGATTTCTGTGTGCGGATAAGCATATGCAGATTTCTGTAGTTTCAGAACTCCATGTCTTTCTCGGTGATTTTAAAACGGGCATATTTAAATTCAGGTATCAGTCATATTTTTGGGATGAAAAGGAACAGTTTATATCTCTTAACTCTTTGAATCAGGCTGTAACATGGTCTGATCCAGCAGTGACTTACAGGGAAACAGCATCCTGGGAACCGCATCATTCAGGGAAATATGGGACTTTATTTTCACTGTCTCCTTAAAATTTCATTTTTTCATGTAGCATTGTTTGCTAATTATAAATTCTCACTTCTATGGTTTCTTAATAGGAGTTCTGCAGAGTTTAAGTGGTATTTTGTCATCTTAAAATCATACTCCAATTTTTCGTCTCTGAATTTTTTAGAAGAATATTCAGGAATGAAAGGAGAAATATTTTCATTTAAGTGGAATGTTTTTGGGGAGATGAGCCAAGAAGAAGTGGAGAAAATGCTTATGAATATTTTGAAGGATTCTCCCACTAGGTTGCTAATCATGTCAGCTTTCACCTTGAGCTAAATACAGTTCAAATGTGGGAATGTGATGCTATACTACAGGTTTGACTCTGAAATAGAAACTACTGGAATAGAGACACCTGTATTCTGGATATTTTTCTAAAATAGGGGATTAAAGTGTTTACGGGAATTCTAAAAGCTCTTAAATTTGGAGTAGTAATTCCAACAGGCTTATTAATTACTCCTTATCTGACAAATAACTTTAGTATGTAGAATTCTGGGTACTTCTGGGTTAGAGCATTTCCAAACAGCAGAAAATTTGTGTAGTTTGTCAGAAGATGCCATCTGATTTGACCTCTGGTTTAAAATGACCTATGTAGTTTTAGCCAGTGAAACTTCATTGAAAAGATTAATAGCAAGATGATCCATGTGCAATAGCCAGAAAAATACTTAGATGTACGCACCATAAACCATAGCAGTCTTTCTTGTTCTTTCTGACAGAAACTTTAAATTAAAATTCAGACCTTACTCTAAGACCATAATGGGCATTCAAGGTAATGGTTTTCAGAGTATATAAATGAAATTAGTGCACTGGGTAAAGGTTTGCTTGTATATAACACCTAAGTTTGTCTTCAGAATAATTTCCACATTTGGGAAAGAAAAGCAAAGATCCTTTTTGTACATGCTGTGATGGCTTTGCTGATTTGGATCCCTTGGGTTAGAACTGTCCTGCTTCGTGCTACAGTGGATGTCCCAAAATACCTAACTTTTCTCTTTAAAGGTAGGTTATGTAAGAATATAAAATATCAACCTAAGTAAGTCAGCCTGTGTACAACAGAAACTCACATCTGATTGGTGAATTGTTAAGGTTAATGGTTGAGAATCAAAACTATCTGTTCCATCTTTGCAGAGTGGTCCTTCTCAGTTTTGTTTTCCAGCCAGGCAGTTTTCACAGTTTTCCTGAGTCAGAGCAAGCATTACCACATCCCCACATAGACCCTGGGAAAATCCTGTCATCTTTCTCACGTCTGTGGCTTGTCTGCTGACCTGTTCTCTGCTTTCTCAGTGGCCTCCTCTGCGTTAGGATGCTGGCTTGCTGTGTCTCTACCTGCCTGCCATGTATTCCTGGCACTACACCAGCTTCCCATGGCTCGGTGTGGTTAGCTGCTTCCAGGGAAAGGAGCGTTTTTCCTTTCTTTCATAACACTTCACCTGAAAGAGTTCAAAAGGCTGGACAAAGTAAATGGGCAACCTTCTTCATAACTACTGATCCATACCAATGTGTACCTAGCCGAAGAACAGCACGCTCAGCAGTGAGTGCTGAAAGTATGCCCATGAAGAAGGTGCATTGCTACAGGGACACCTTTGCATGCTCTGAATTACCTGACGTGGATGCTGTAAGAGCGTGGCTGTCTTAGTGAGCACTTGACAGGTTAATCCGTGGTGTTGCCTCTGCTTTTGCTGTGTTGTGTCTGTCTGGGAAACTGGCAGGAAAACTCCCCAGCAACCAGCGGTCTGCCTTTCATTACTGTGGTAGCCCCACAGCACTTCAACTTACGGTTCACCACAGGGTAGTTGCTTTGTGGTGAACCAAAGGAAGTCTGACTTGAGACTGTCACCAGCTGCTGTTCTCAGTGCTCATAGAACTCCAGCAGTGGGAGAGGGGCAGAGCTAACACAGAGGTACAGCTGGTAAGGCCAATGCGACAAGAAAAAACAAAATTAAATCTGAAAATCAGGTATTTAAATTAAAACGTAGCTTTTTGCATTGTGATTTTTCTGTAAAACTTAGTAAGAGCTGCCCTTTCCAAATATTCCGTTTGCTATAATTTGTGGAGGAAGTTTTTCTTCCAAAAGAAATCATCCTCTTCAGCCAAAACTTGAATTTTCCTTCTGGCAGTTAAACATGAGGCACACCACCACCACCACTACCTGCCAGTGTCTTCTGCACTGAGGTTTTCCTTTCACTTTCAGAGTCAGCCATTCTGTTCTCCCTCCCTGTCATCAATCAGACTGTATCAAAATGCACGCTTACAATTGCTTTGGATTGACAGCTTAATTTTTACTGAAATTTAGCGAGGCACGAATCATGAATTTTGGAAAGTAACAATGTTATTATATCATCAACATAATCTTATACTGCAATCATATGGTCATGAATGGCTGTTTCGCTTTGTTTCCTCCACAGTATTAAAAATGGATATTTATTCTTTGTTGTGAGTTGTAGTAATCAAGTATAGCAGTTAGATTAGTCAATGTGATTAGTAATATAGATAGATTGGTTTTGTTTTGTTTTGGTTTTTTGGAGGGAAATTATAATGTGTGCCTGGCTGAATGGCTTCAGTTGTATTAGGGGTTACACAAATGCAAAACAAAAATATGCTTCTTTCCAACTTACACAGAAGGTAAATGATGGATACCAACAAATATGTAAGCACAAAGAATCAGTGAAAAGTTGGCTGTCATGGAGGCTAGCATTGGAAATGTAGTATTGTCAAGATTTTTGTTTGGTGTCTTCTGAGGAGCTTAATAAGGGTCTAGATAATGACATTGTGGGACAGTCCAGTAATCTGAGGGTGGCAGCCGCACTTCATGTTGAAAGGGCAAGAGTCTTAAAGCTCCATTTGTCCTTCAGCCTTGCTGTTCAACCAACATCTTCACTTTCTCAATTTTTCTTTAGATTATGGTAGGACAGAATTAATATATCTGGAAGATAGTTATGTTACTTGAGTATTTATGACTTGATTATTAACCAGTGGCCAATTACAGATCAGTTTGAGGCCTAGGTTGCTTTTTCAGGGCACTGTAGTGTTTTTGCTTGATGTGCACTCTTTGTTTCACTTTTCTTTTTTTGGCTTGCTGTATATCCGTAGCTCTCTTCAGTACTGTGAGTACGTTTCAGGGAAGTTAAGATCAAGCGATACTGTTTCAGAGCTCTCCCATTTTTTTGTGTATTGGTTCAAGAACCTTACCAATCATAACTAGCTTGTGATCTTAGGAAAATATTTCTAGATGTGCTTGGAAGTTACTTTTTTGTGTGTTTGTTTTGTGTGTGTGTGTGTGTGTGTGTGTGAAAGCACGTTCTACCTTGTAAGGCAGTGCGTTTAGTGTGTAAAAAGTGTGTGAAATGACTAGCTTGGAAGATGAGCTGAAAGCAGTGGATATTATCTACCTTGACTTCAGTAATGCAGTTGACGCTGTTTCCATAAGATCCTAATGGAGAAGCTGATGAAGTATGTGTTACAGATGAACAGACAGAGAGGTGGGTGGAAAACTGGCTGAATGGCTGGGCCCAGAGAGTGGTGATCAGTGCCACAAAATCTAGGAGACTGGTGACTCTCCTCTATGGGGAAAGGCTGACAAAGCTGGGACTGTTCAGCCTGGAGAAGAAAAGGCTTAGGGGGAAACTTATCAGTGTATATATTATTATGTGCATGTAATACTTAAGTAAAGCTCTGGGACTTGAGTCCTTAAGGCTTGAAATTGGAGCTTGTGTATTTCTGTTTTCCTGATTGAAGCAAAACAGTACTGCTTGTCAGCAAGCAAGTTGTGTGCTGCAAACAAAACTTCGACTTTGGAAGTTTGGAATATGGTAATATTTTAGCAATGCACACCCCTGCCTTAGACAGAAAACTGTTTTCTTTGTTTTGTGGAAGAAAAAGTTAATTTCCTTTATTTAAAAATAAAAACCCTGCTTGCAATCAAAATACAGATTTTTATGCCCTCTTCCACAACAGTGAACTAATGTATAGGTCTTTGATGAAGAGGATGTGTAATATGTGTTGCCTGGCTAAAAAAGATGTGGTGTTTACTGTAGGAAAAATTTTCCAGGGTGTGATCATAATGGCATGTAAGACAGGAAGGCACTGCCTGGATCATGCTGTTCTCTCCTTTGAACATAAAGGCTAATCGTTGCTGTCAGTACTACTTTAAAAGTAAAGCTTCAAGGGTTTTGCTTCTTTCAAAGAATTGTGGACTAATAGAAATAGCATCCAATTCAGAAATTGTGATAATTATGAATCAAATGTTTGAATTTATTCTCTTATATTCTTAGTGTGTTTCTGTGGTAGTGTCATTGAATTGGAAGTGCTCTGTTACATAAAAGTCAGTGATACATTCTGCATAAAATGGTAGTTTTAATAGCGATATCATGATACCACAGTATTGGAGGAAAATTACAATTTTCCAAAAGAGTTTTCTTACATTTTTGAATGGTTACTGCAATCATCTACCTCCTAGCCTCCACCAGGAAGAAAAGAGAGAAAAAAAGTATTATTAAACCTTAGAGTGTGTTTTGATTTTCTACTTCTACCATTTTAGTTTGGAAGAAAATAGCTCTTTGTGATGTCTCTCAGCTCAAAGGCAACATTCATTAATGTATGCTCCCCGTTCATACCGGTAAGGTTATCATTTCAAAGTTTGAATTGAGACATCCTTGGCTTGTTTCAGAACGACAGAAGAAGTGGCCATGAAGTGCTGTTTGAAGAAATACTGTAGTTAACATTTGATTGTTAAAGTAAAACAAAGTACTTGAAAATACAGATTAAAGCTTGTGATATTAATGTCTCATATATTTACATTTTGGGGAGGAAAAAAGTCGAGCAAATGTTGGCATCCAAAATTATTTTTCACATATATTCGTTTGGCAAACAAATATGGAATTAAGGCAAGAGGGTGGTGGTGGTATTTTTGTTCCCCCTAGCCCCCCACCCCTACTTTTGGGGCTTTGTACCTCTCTCCCCACTGATTTCCATGAATGTCCTAGGTTGCCTCAGCAATCTTTTGGTGTTTTTCTGGTTCACTGAAAGTGCTACAGAGTTTATCATTTTGACACTGTGAAAATCCTGACTTGCACGGTAGACTAAGACTTAATTTTCTCTTAATATCATGGTAGCAGCTTTAAGTGTAAGAAGATGAAAGATACTTTAAAGCTTTTTAGACTGATCTCCATTGCCCCATGAAGTGCTTAATACTTTAATTCATGGAGCTAATTGAAAGCTAAGGATATCTCACAAGGACCCTATTATGATTTTTAAAAATGCTTTTCATGTCACACTAGCTTGCTTCAGCAGCACAAAAACAGTCGTATTCTAACTGTCCTCTCCAAAGTCTCACTGAAGAATGTGTGCAAATTGGGTTGTACTCACTTTTTTCATTTGCTGTTCAGAGTATAACTTCAGCGTGTATGGATAAGTAATCATCCGCCGCTTGTCTGCGTTATAATGTTTGGGGACTGACAAAGCTGCTGCTTCATTTAATGAGGGCACTTGAGATTCTGTCCCTGAAGCAAAAGGGCTTCAAAAAGCAGCTTTGTAGAAGAGCCATAAAGAGCTCAAAGCTGACCCTTCAAACAGGAATAGGAACTGTTTAAACCATCTGACGATTAACGCTCGGTGCTTCCAGCCTGGAGAGTTTCATCCCTCTGCTGGCTGTTCCACTTCCAACTGTTCAGATAAACCTCCCAACCGCTCCACCAGTGCCTCTTACGCTGCAGCTTTTACATTTTCCTGTACTCTTCTGTCCCAGTTACGGCACCACAAAGTTCTTAAATAATAATTATGGCCATGTCCTTTCTCCCTGCTTCTAGCCTGCTTAAACCTTTTTCATAGCAAAGTTTATGTATGGTGTCCAGCAGCACTGCAGTTACTCTCAGTGTAGTTATTAGCATATAAGTGTAGGCTTGGTATAGAAATTACTCACACGACTGAAAAACTAAGCAACAGGTTAATCCTTTTCTTTCTGGAGTGTTCTGTCTTTGCATCTCACTCTGTTTTCACATGGCTCCTTCCTACGGAAAGACCCCAAAACTGTGCATGTTTCTTGCCAGTATTATATTAGTCCTCCTCATTTTTCTCAAATATGGACGAATATTTTAACAACTTCTCATTTTATACTGTAACAGAGCACTGCTATAAATAGTGAAATACAGTGGTACTCCCGCTCTTTGAAAGGACTGAAGATTTTACTGGGTGATTTGGATTGGATCAGTCTATGGTGGGTGGAATTCTGATACATGCTGCCCTTTTCTGAAGTGTCAAAAGTCTGGAGTCATTGCAGTGCAATGAAAAGGGGAGGAAGAGAGGGTGCTGGGTAAGGTGATCCAGGCCAGCAAAGGTCTGAACTGCCTTTGCATATATCCAGACCTGTCCATTGCGTTACGTCAGCATGGAGAAATTGGGTTCATAGGTCAGATGCTTCAGCTGGATGCCTGAAGTTGAATGTATCTAGGTGGTAAAATTTTGCGAGTCTCCTTCCTAGTTTCTGGTCATCGTTGTGCAAGCTTGTGTTTTATTTTGTGTTTTTCCATCTCTTTCTGCATCTTTCATGGTACCTGCACTAGGCAAAGAAAGATGCACCGTAAGTAATCAACAGCTATGCATACAACAATTGTCTGCCATTTTAAAAAGGCAAAACAGTATTAAATTAAAAAAAAAAAAATCTCTGCTTTTCAGTCTCTCAGGTCATTAGGTAATGGCAATAATCAGATACTGTCTTTACTCCCTCTTCCTCCTTACCCCTCACCTTTTTTGAGCTTTTTTCTGTGTTTCAAACTCTAACCTTATTTGACTGAAAGTGGCAACAAGCTTAAAAGTTCTTAACTAGAGGTGCTGGCAGATTATGTAAGCTTGGGAAACTAGAATAAAAAATAACAGCTTGCTTTCAGCCCTGGTAAGAAATGCTAGTATTGCTTTTCGTCTCTAATTCCCTTGAAGAAATCCAAGTCGATGTTGCTGAAATGTAGTGTTTTTTCTCCTTAATAGTGAAACCTAGGGATGAAATGCAGAGAATTCCAGGTTAAGGGCTTGGTTGTTCAGTTATAAGCAACCAAAGTATGATTTCAAAGGGAAATGGTAAACAGTGTTAATTACTTTTCATCATTAGAAATCATGACTAAATCAGAGACTTGATGCTGTCATGTCTTTTTTTGCTTGTTTGATTTGTGTTTTTTTTTGTTTTTCTATGTAGTCTTTCCACACAGTGTACTTTTTGTTTTAAAACTCTGGGAAATCTCCATGACGCTTGTGGTTGAGTTTCAAAGAAAACCACAGACATATCTATCTATCTATCTATCTATCTGTCTCTGAAATGTACTTGAAATCATGAGTTGAAGAATGCTGAATGGGCTTGTAGAACTAATGACTGGGTGGAAGCAGTAGAAAGAAAATAGGCTGTTTTAAGACTTTCTTTTGAATGGAATAGGCCACTGCTTCTTTAAAAAAATAAAAGAATAAAAATCTCTTGGTTGCAATTATCTTGACATAGATTGTTTCCAAAAAGTGAATAATGTGCTGTTCCCATTTATAAAAGGAAGCAACTTTAGGTGGACTATACAGGCCTAGCAAAAAGGCAGGGATTCTGTAATAGGCGAGTGCATGGAGTACTGCATTGGTCTTTGAGAGCGTGCAGCAGATGTATATAACTTTGAGAACAGTGATGAACAGGGGGAAAAGGAAGAACTGAAGGTGAAAAGGCAAAAGAGGAGTCAGCCTTTCCAGATGAAAAGGGATTAATACACTGAGGAGACAAAATATGAGGAAATGAGCAAAATCAAGTAAATAGGGAAAAATTTATCTCAGCAGTGTTCAGTGCTAAATCAAAAGAAATCTGATAAATTGCAGTGAAGAAAAAGACCTAACTTTTGTTCCTAAAGAATATATATTTTTTTGTGCATAAGGAAAAATTACTCAATCTACCTCAAAACAGAAGAAACAAATGAACCTTCTGCTTCAGAAAAGTTGAAGTGAGCCCGTTGAAATAAAATCTGAATCTAAGGTGCTTCTTGCTATTGACACTGTTTCATATTCACCTTTTATGATGAAAATACATGCAAATCTTATATGAAGTATACCCAGGCACTTGAGAAACACTCTAGCCAGAGCAGCCCATGCTTGCAGATGTCTTTGGGTTCCTGCCTTATGGTAGTACCTGTCACTTTATAAGGATAGTTATTCTTCAGTTGTACTGTTACAAATTCCTTCATTTTGCTTCCCATTTCTTTTGTATTTTACAACTGCCTGTTTGTTGACTCAGAAAGATAATTAAGTAATTTCAAATTAATTGGTTTCATAACTGAATTTGCATTCCAAGGATTCTGAAATTGCAGGAACTATTCATGCAAAAAATGCCTTTGTGTTAATTCTAAATAGCTCTATAAATATGACAACTTATTCATTTTATCACTGTAGCCTTTAAATAAATAACTCATCTGTCTTCAACAAGATTAATTATTTTAAAAAATCTATGATGAGATTGATTGTCAAATGTGATTAAAACATTTTTATCTAATATTTCCCAATGCAGAATATAGAATTTAATTAACATGTTGCTATCCAGCTGTCTTTTTTTCATGAAGGAAAATATACTCCCTTTGTATACTTGTTTAATTAACAGTAGTCATTGGCAATTGATCTGTTGAAGGCTTATACTGTCTAACACAGACAAACAAGATTAATAGTTGAGTTTGTATTTTTTTGTGTTTAAGCCAAATGGTATAAACAAACTCCTATGTTCCTTGCCATAGAATTTAGAGTGGTAGTTTCATGCGTCTTTGTCTTTATGTTGGTAGTCCTTAAGGCCCAGACTGTGACAGTACGACATCATGGATGTCACTTTGTACTGCAGTGTAAGCCTATAATTTTTTTCCTGACATATTGGAGCTTGGAAAGTGGGGGAAAGTCTTCATATAAACAAATGTCACTTGCCTTTCCCCCCAAGTCCTGTCTTTTTTCAGATGTAGCTTCTTTGTTTTTATTTTGGCTTTGTCCTAGAAGGCATAAGTAATTACATAGATACTGTTACTTTGCTGCAGATTGACAAGAGTGTGGAAATGTTAGTTCATTAAATATTGATTTAACTTACTGGGTGTGGCTCTCTCATAGTATATTCTAGTTCATTTGTGTCTGTTGTTCATGAGATTGGTTCATATTTAAACTAAATTCCTTATTCAACAGTTTATAGTTGGAATGTTTCCAGGCATTTCTTTGGGGTAGAATCATCCATTTTATAGAAAACAAACTAGATGACAGTTTCCAAGCTCGGGAAATATAATTTAATTTCCTTTAAGATTTCGAACTATTTCTTAGAATTTAGGATCTGATGAGTTTGACCTATCTCAGCTTCCTTAAATTTAATTCTACTTTTTGTTCCATTTTGTTTGTAGGTGGTCTCCCCTTTCCACTTTCCTGGTTGCACAGTGGGACTTCTCCCACTCTGCTGCTGATGCCCCAGATGGACTCCTTGGGGGAGGAGCAGCCTCAGCAGTTCTGAGGGTGAGTAGAGGGCATTGGGACAGAGACCAGGGCAGAAGTGCCTCCCCTCCTACCTACTATTCTTCTGTTCTTCCCAGGAAGCACATGAATTCCCCTCAAGCTTTAACAGTATGGCATGCAACAACGTTTGTATTTCCCTCCAGGTCACAGGCATGGTACTGGTCTTTTGACATATGTTTTCATCTGGAGAAAAACTGTATTAGCCTCCCAGTTACATGGTTATCAGAGCTTTCTGCATCTCCTGGTTAATCCATTAACTGCTTTCTTGTCCTCACACTGAGAAAGAAGCAACTGTTCTCATGTACCTCTCAGTCTTCGTGGTTCCTTCCTTCCATCAGTAATCTTGGTCACAAACCTAAAAGACTACTGAGTATTGTAGATTGTAGCTTGAATATATTCATGTGGTTGCTTTGTTTCCTCCTCTTGGTGAATCTGGCTCAGATGAAGTTCTGCTTTGCTAGTAGAAATTGGTGGAAAGGTGTGGCGGCACTGGTACTTAAGTGTGGGAGAGGGGAGAACAAAACAAAAACACCTTTTTAAAAAAAAAAAGAAAAAAGCTATAAGATCTTTTATAGTATGTAGGGGTCCTCTAACTTATACATCTTTGGAGGTGAAGTTAACTAAAAGAAAATCATAGGTTGAAAACACTCCATTTAGTTCTACCCCTTTTTATGAAGCTTTGTATCTTCTGTCTGAAGGAGTTCAGCGTGGTACTTAATCATTGGTCATTAAGCTTTTCTTGTTGATTGGGAGTGGTTCTTGATTCAGCAAGTTAGATGAACTTTTTCAAGTAAACCAGTTTTCTTTTTCCTAAAATGTTGGGACTGAAAGTCACTGTCACAACAGGTGTTACTTGGTTTGCTAGTAACGCCATTTAGGATTTACGGAACACCATCTTTAAATCAGTTTAAAAGTTCAACAGGTACATAGTACTTGAAAAGGTACATAGTAGCGATTAGTACTAAATGATTGTCTGAGATGTTCATATACTCATGATTTAGCAACAATAATCTATTACTGTTAAAACCATTAGTAAGTGGGTCCTTGAGGTTGTGAAGATGGTTTACCGGTGTATCTAGTACCCAATGGTAATTTGTGGAGACTACCAACACTTTCTGCAGACTTGACACATCTTTGCAAAAAGACCATTGCCATTCCTTAGCATCTTTCACCATTATTTAAAATATTAGCACCTCATGTCTACAAAAAAGTGTGTGTGCAAGCAAAGTAGAACAAGGGAGGACTTCTAAAGTAAACAAATTTCGAGGTGGAGAATGCTTCCAGGGTTTCTGCATGTTATAAGTATTTCGGTTTAACTTATACAAAGATTTAGTCTTCTAGTGTTCTTAAGAGTAGTTTACTTATTAAAATCTCCTGTTCTTTTGCGTAACCAGATAGTACTCAGTTGTTTGTTGGGAACATGATGATAATGCATGTTACAGATAAGACTGTGCTCAGTTTAACTAGATTTAGTGAATCCTTTCTCAGGGCAATGCAGATAGTTATGTTAAATTCACATTAAAAACAAATGTCAATGTTTACAAAATGAGATTAGCTTTTTGCTAATTAGGAGTTTTTCTTATTTCAAGTTTTAATCGTTTTCAAAACTTTGAAATTTCGTCCTCAATTTTATGAAGCTTCTTATGCCTGATGTTTCTTCCTTTATATCCTATCCTGACTTTCACTTTACATTACTTCTTGTCATCATTTACTTTAGCTTTGTACTTCATTTTGACATGAAAAATCCTTCAAGAAAAACATGTTTAACATGTACTGTTTAGACTGCTGTCATCCAATGTTAAATAAAATTTTTGCCGTCACTGTGTTAATATTTTAGAAAATGCAGTAGGTAAAAAATACAAAAATCGGTTTCTGATACCATCTAGGGTGGTAAATCATACCAGATACTTGAGATATCAGTGTCAGATGTCTTGAGATAGAAGAAATGCTTGTCTTTTTTTTGTTTTTAATAATTTCTACAAAGAGCAGTAGCACTGTTGTTTTGGTTTAACAGTGACTGTTGTTAGATTCTAAGTGGTGATGCTCTCCCTCTGATTAATATTTTTTACATTTTTGTGTCTTTTGATCAAAACAGTCTCTTAATACAAGTGAGAAACTAAATGTTATCTGTATTCAAGTGATATTTTGTCATCCTTTTCATCGGTTGATTGCTATGTTTACAACTTGCACCTCTCTGTACCTGATCTGTAATTAAGGCAGAGACCTTCATTAATTTGACAACAATAGATACAAGGTGGAAATAGTTGGAATTTAGGTGTAGTATCTAATTCTGCTTTGTAGATCTTAAGCCCTGCATGATACCCCCCAAAGCAGTGAAAGGGATTCCTGGTACTCAAGTGTGCATTACTATTGATTCGGGGTATCTGAATTATATTTTAGATGGATGCAAGATGTGAGGGGAAAAATGCCCATGTCTGCTACAACTGACATGGTCAATGCACAGATACCACATCCACACAATTTAGCTATTTTGTGTCCATGGGAGAAGCCCTCTCCACCTTAAGTGTTCGATGTGAAGGTTTTTTGAAATGGCAGTACACAGTTACATCCCTTTACTCTGTGGTAAAATCTTCGCAGCATGAAGCTAAATGTTACACATTTCTCACAAATGTATCTTGAAGATGTTTTTCAATATGAGAGTGGAGACTGAAAATGTTATGAGAGTTACCTTGTATGCAGAAGTTTTTGAGCGCAGTGGGGTGCTTGTGGCCTCTGTGTAACAAGCGGGATGCGATGCACAAATTTGTGTGGTCGTCTGCCGTGCGTGCCTACCCCTCTGTGACAGCAGCTACTCCTGTTGCAGGGAAACTGGTAGCAGGCAGGTAGCCCAAACCCTCTTGGCTTGCTGAGATGCCACCAAGGACTCTGGGGTGTTGACTGAGTCCAGCTCGGGACTGTTGGGGTGCGTAAGCAAGCAAGCAGCTGTGCCAGGTTGCTGTCCCCATTGCGCTGTCCCCGCCGCGGCCTATGCCTGTCCCCGCACTCAGGTCGAGATCCGCGCTGGTGTGTTCATTCTTTTCTGTTTTCGCCTTGTAGCATTAAGTGAGGATTTTGGTTTGGACTGCATCAGCGAATAAAAGCTAAAACCGGTTTACACAGCATGACATTCCTTCTCCACTTTATCACTTCCCCCACTCCTTTAGCCTTCTCCCAACTAGGCCATTGCACATCTGATGGTAAATTTTATTGGTAGCACAAGTGCTTGATTTGTGGTTGATTCTAACTGCGGGCAGTTTTATCAGTCTCTTCAGTTGCTCAGTAAAATAGTGTCCTGGGCTCTTTAATGTTCGAGTAACTTTTGCATGTTTTGTAATAGCATCGTATAAAATAGCAGCAAAACTTGGTGTGGATAATATTCCTCCTGTACGTGATTTTATGGACAAAGTGGAGGGGTATGTTGCGTGCTTTGTCCTGGCGGGTAACATTTCACAAACACAGCGTACGCCTGAAACAGGAGTGCCAAAAGGAGCTGGCGGAGGCTCTGGGAGCTGGACTGGCCTCAGCCCCTTTGCCGTTTTGTTTTGACGTGCTCGAGGCTGGAAGCTGCCAACCAGTTCCTCGGAACTGGGTGCTGTGGCGGTTTTATCAAAACTTTGCCTGATTTTCTTCGTCATCAGGGATGATATCTGGTGCTTCAGCGAGTTTAGCCGCCTCCTTAAAATGAAAATGCTTTTTGACTGCATCTTTTATTTCTTAATTTCATGCGACTTCCGTGATGCCATTGATCCTGTTAGGAGGTCAAGCACTGTTAGCAAGGAGAGTGCGTGTGGTGACTGCAAACAATGCTTGCTCTGCAATATTTCTGATTTGCAGATTTGGGTTATCATTAGTCTTTGCTGTTTTGCAGTCGTGCCATTCCTCATCATGTATCAAACCTAACTAACTCTTCATACATTCATTGTACATCTGAGTAACTTGTCTGTCTTCAGACAAAAAGAGAATTTCTTCCTGTCCTTGTTTATTTGCTTGGAGCTTGCTTCAGTGATACCCCCTGAAAAACTCTCCCTTGACGGAAGAGTTCTTGTCTACATCTTTAGATGCAATGCAATAGCAAACACCTTTTCCTTTTAACACAGTAATGCTTTCCAGATGGGTCTGAACGTATGCTTCTTTCTCATTGACGTTTGTAGCGATGCAGAGAGTTAAAATGCAATTGAAGGCCTGGACAGCTTTTGGTTACTCTAGAAATACATATTTCGAAGTGACACAAGACTGTTTTTTCTGAAGAGAAAGGTTTATAGCTCGCTCTTTTCCAGTGCATGTTTCCAGGGACACTTCATGCTTGTGATTTAGTATTGACAATAGTAAACAGGCCAAAGATGCACCAATGTGTTTTATAAATATTTTTAGTAGTAGCAGACGTACAATAACATAGTAGCAAATTCAACAATTGTTTTAGTGAGTGAGTTTTCCAGGATGATATAATGTTAAAATAAATAAATAATAATACAACTAAACTATACAAATAAACCTGTATGAGTAAAATTTCACCATCTGATGTAGCACTGGTTCATAACCCTTGATGTATCAGCTGCTTCCTGAAAGCGGTTGCATTTTATGATGGGAAGTTCAGGGACATAAGAGGCTGTAGATTACAGGATTTGTTTGTGTTTAAGGGGCGGGGGGAGGTCTTTTCAGGACAAGTAATGTAGTGTTTTGTTTCAGTCTTTTAGTATATTTGTGTTTTAGTATTTTAGTATATTTGTGTTTGAAATGTTCTTCCTACCATTTAAATTCTTTAAGAAAACAAGTAGTTCTTTACTTCTGTGTTTTTTCAAGAGAATAACTGTGTGTCATCTCAAATGTTATGCATAATTCATATGCAGTATGGTCAGAAATATATGGAGTGTGTGCTTTGTGATGAGAAAATGCTTTTGGAAAAAATCTGTTCTCTGTTATAACAAAGTTTGTCTGACAGTTTTAGAATATAGCAATTACATTTTTTTCCCTTTAATTGGTGATACTTTAACTATTGTAATGTTAAGGAAAACTCCTTTATGTGTAATGAAGCTGTGTGCAGTGACTGTGAAGGAAGGAACTATATATCCAGGACTAAATAAACTTGTTATAAACTATAGACATTTTCCAGTTATCTGAACCTCCAGTTTGTGTAAAAAGCGTGACAGTTTTACTCATTAACACTTGTATGAAAACAAGATTCAGCTATTTCTTAGCTTCTCCACACTTTCAATTATAGAGTAGGGTACCAAGCTTTATTCATATGTCTCCTATTACTTGTTTACAGCTTGAAATACTAAATATTTTTCCAACTGGTTCTCTTTGAGCATGTATATTTCTACTTATATTTTCCGTTAGCTCTTTAATTGCAAGGAGGTGCTGCAGGCTATGCATGAGAATATTAAATAAGTTAAAGCTTTTGTTTTTGATTATTACTGAGAAAATTATAGGCAAATAAAGTTGAACAGTAAAATTCATTTTATAGCGAAAGGAAAACAATTTTAGGGCAAAGTGAAAATCTTAAGTCAAATTCATAAAATTTCATGTTTAATCTTTTAATAAGCCTTTCAAGTACCATTTTTTTGCAACACTGTTTTGATTTGTTCTTCCTGAAGAATGCAAATTCTTGTTCTGAAAACTTCTATTTCGTTCAGTATTCAGATGATAATTTCTGATATGAGCTTGGAAACTTAGTTCAAGTATGCTGATTCAGTTGTTCCCACATATATAGAAAGTCCAGATGGACTATATCTAAATAATGTTTACAGTCTGTGTTACTGGAAACAGCAATGCTAGAAATAGCATGCACATTGGTGTTAAGTCCGCCACAGTTGTTTAGTGGACTTCTAGCCATTTTGCTGTTTGCCTGTTTAGTATTCTGGAAGGTATTTCCATACCCTTTTCTTCTCTAATAAAACTCACTTTTTTTGTCTGATATTTGGACAGACCCTTGTTGTGTCATCATTTTTGTGTATTGAATTTTTATTTTTTCAAGGAATTGTAGTGCTTTGTAATTATTGGATTATGTAGTTTTCTTCTGCATTCGTAAGCGTGTGTATTTGCTTCAATTATATCCTGCCTAACACGATACAGTAACTAAATTGAATTTTAATGGGGAGGATGCACTTCGTTTCCAACAGGAAACTACAAGACTTAAAATATATNGACACAATTTTTATCTTAGTGTTTGGTGCAAGCTGGGAGTGCAAATTTACAATATATCATTTGCTAGCATGAGACTGCCTATATGTACTCCTGTCATATGCACTCTATGGGCTAGCTTGTGATGCTTGAGAGGTAAACTCCTTATAATTAACTTGCTTTTACTTTTTGTTGAGAGCGCTGCGTGTATTTCATGACTGGTGAGATACCGGAGGTGTACAGTAGTCTAAAACCTTATTTTTGTTTATAATAGTTACGGCTTTGTGCCCATCACTAAGGAGTTGATCAGAATTTTGACTCCTGTCATTTGTTGTTCTATGAAAATTTCTTTGTATGAAACCTGAGTTAACTTTCATTGCCATTTAGCTGATGTTATGCAAGAAAAGTTTTCATTAATAGTTCACATTTTCAAATGGCAAAGTTTAGACTTGCCATTCATTACTTAAAATACGATTTAGCCTTTTAACAGCATGCTGTTCTATTGTCTAATCTTTTCTGTTTTTCCATGTATTGGTGGGTAGAGGTAAGACATCTATCTTCACTTATGTGTGAGCATTGCATGTTGTGTTTTTGTTTTGTTTGTTTCTTTTTAAGCTGAATGTGAAGCTTAGAAACCAAAAAACATGCCCCAAACCTTACCTCTTCCCACTAAAGTTACATGGGAAGTGATTTCATTGTCTGATCCTGCATCGAACTCTTCCTGTTGTCTCCTTCTGCTCTTTATGTTCATAATCAGAATTTCTTTGATTTAGTAACTAATAGATACAATGACAGTTTCCTTAATGTTTTCACTGAAAATAGATCTACCAATTTTACTCTTCCAGCTGTACTATCCCAGCATTTCAGGTGTATCAAACCATTCTTTCTAATACTTTGCCACAGCCAAAGCCTTCTGTCTTTTCATTTCATCTATATATTTAAGTGCATTCCTTTCAATGTTCAGTTGTTGGCAGTATCCATTTCTCAATTTCTAAAGCACTTGTGTTTGGCTCTAAAAGAGTACTTACAGATAGCATTTAATTTTTAATGGCTTATGAAAATTTGAATGTTTTCCATTTTCAAATGGAAAAAATTATATTCCTGTGAAATTCTGTGATGAGTCTTAGATGCCGATCTCCAGGATAGGGTTTAGAGCCGAAGTCCTTCAGGAAGATCTCTACCACTTGTGAGAGTCGCCACATGTCATTCTTTTTTCCTCATCCAGTTTTTTCTGCATTCCTTCTGGGGCTTATGCAGAACCTGGAGGAACTTAGGGAGGGGCTTGTGCAGGGTTTTGACTTGTGCTAGGTATTAGGCTGTCTAAGTGCACTGCACTGTGGCATGTTGTGTATATATAGTATATACAGTGTATTTTCAGAATGTAATTTGAGAGAAGTTTTTCTTAATTATATTTCTCTTTGAGGAGAGTAGATGTGCGGTGTACACCTGCCCTGCTTCTTTTAAAGTTTCTTGCTGAACCATTACGGCAATTATAAAGTACTTACTAAAAACTTAATATCGGAGTATACTTGTCTCAGGAAAAAAAAAAAAAAGACCGATCCAGTTGTGTAAGCACTATGGATAGTTTTCACAGTGTGATAGTGATGAAGTCAAGAGAACAACAGTGGCAACTAAAGCTGCCTAAAGTTGGGTGGATTAGGCCACTAAAGCACTGCTGCAGTCAGTTCGTGGTACAGCCATACTGGGTGGAACAAATATGCATATACACTGGGTATCTCTTATGTTCAGTGGCTAGTGTGCGTCCCTGTTTTATATCGTATTTCAGGTGCAAATTTGTTATTGCTAACCCTCTGTTATGGTACTGTCTCTAAAAATTACTTCTGTTTCTGTGTTTCAAGTATACTTTCAGCTAATGATGAGTTCGGGGTTTTGTGTCTTTAAACGTGAGCAAATTTATCACTTTTTATTAAATACATTGTAATGCTCATGTTAAAAACTTCCTGCAGTAATATCACAGAAAAGCTCTGCCACCAGTATGCTGTGGATCAGATTTAACTTCAATGATTTTCGTACTTGCAGATAACTGATAGGGAATCAGTGTTCATGATACTCGTACTCTTTTTGCTATCAGCTATCTCTTTTGTTTTTTTATATGACATTAACAGTCAGAAGAGACACTGCTTGTTGTTGGACAGGCTATAAAGCCTTGAAAAAAATATTTGCAGGTTCAGCAGAGATTTAAAGAAAAACTTTTCCATTTACAGATTTAAGAAAAAAGGTTCCAATTTTAGTTCTCAGAGGATTCAATGTGCTTTGGACATGAGAAGGCTAAGGAGGATTTCATGCAGTTCTGTAGCTCCACATTGCTGTCAGGCATAAGGATTGAAAGCAAGGGCAGACTTTTGTGCTCTTACTGCTCTGCTCATGCTCAGACAATGTGCAGAAGGAGCTTGTATGAAGAGAATAAGACAGGGATCGCATCTGAAGAAGGGGAGAAAAGGGTATGGAAAAGGGAGAGGATGAAGAATAAACGTCATCGAAGATGAGGGAAACAGTGGCAAGAATTCTAAAAGGAAGAATGGGAACAGATAGGTGTGAGGGGGTGATAAGGGACTGGCATTTGAAGAGGAGGTGGGGAGAGGAAAATTCTGGAGGGTTTGGGTCTTTGCACTTTCCGTCTCTGCAATCCAAGCTTGGAATAATTGACAAATTTCACATATTTGTTAACAAATACCCAGTAAGCTGGGTCTTGGCTCACTGCAACATGTATACAGATAGAAAGTCATAAGTTGCTCTAGCTTGCAAGATATTACTGTTAGCAATTACCTACAACATTGTAAATGTGTGGTTAATCTAATAAATATCCTTCCTATTGGTGAAATACTGCAATTCCAAGTGATTAAAATTTGTTTTTTATTCTCAAAGTAAGTGCAGCTTTTTAAAAGAAGTGTTGTCTCAAAAATCTTTGAATTACATGGGGTACAAGTGAAGTTACATTAAGGAGAGACCCATAAATAAATTAATACATATATTTTAAAAGGTTTTCCTACTTCTGTCATGGATTAAAATGTTTCTGTATTTAATCATTTACTACGCAACTGTAGTGAGGTTTGGAAATGTATAAGCTGATGTCCAGAATGTAATGTGGATAGAACTGGTCTGACAACATTAGGGAAAACATTCCTTTAATAGGGAAACATGGTATTTAACTAACTTCTAAGCCTTTTGAATATCCCCGAATAATCAGGGAAGGTTAATCTACTAAAAATACGTACTTCAGGGTGGGTAAAGCTGTACCTCGTGTATATATTCATCAGAATTATGCTACCTTGCAAACTGTGAATTCTGATATTAACTCCAGTTCATTTATGAAGGTTCATCAAATGAAGTCCGGAAGTTTGGCTGATTGTCTGCTGAACGCTTCAAGTTAAGGCAAAGTGGTTATGTGGGCACTTACGTGCTTTCAGCATCTGCGAGTGATCTTTGTTTTGTTTCCTCCACACGTGCTTTAAAAGTTGGCTTGCTTAGTTTAAGACTTCACCATATTCAGGTTAGGTTTGACATTTTGCTTCTGTATTTTGCTTTGACTTTTTGCTCTGGAATCTAAAATAATGCAGAAATCCCTTTGTGTGGTACTGCTGCTCATGAAGTTGAATCGCTAGTAAATTTGACACTGCAAAGAGACTGCTGCAGTTTTAATCTCTCCATTGCACACGCATGCATGTTGAAGATGATGTTTAGGTGTTGCTTAATATGCGAAGTATTCATTTCTAATAGACAGGATTCTAGTGTCCTGTCAATATCTCCTTGGTAAATTTTCTTGTGAAGTGCAATAAATATTTATTTTCTGTTTTAAGAAATACTGCAAGTAACACTGATTTGAAAAAGAGGGGGGAGAGGAGGTTCCACTGTTCTTGTTCTTCAGGGGAAAAAAACGTGTGGTGCATTACACATTTGGTCTTGCTCAGTATGCAGATCTGAATTTTATTTATATCTATCTATATACATACATATACACACAGAGGACAACAGTACTTGAAATCTTTAAAAGAAACAGGTTTGATACATTGTAAAGTTGCCAAGAATAACTCCCATTTTGCACCACTGGCAAAATATGTCACTTGTTTTGTTTAATTGTAATATGATAGTATTCTTGAAGCACAGAAGTGGTGTAACTATAGCATTCGAGCTATCTGAGCATAACAGCTATTGTCCACTTACTCTTGGCTACTGTGCAACATACATCGTTCCCTTTTTCTTCAGATCATTAATACGCTGCTATGTTGTGTAGTAATCAACTGCATTCACTATTGAAGAATTAGTATGCGAAGTCATATGTATGTCTGGTATTAGAGGGCAAACACAGAGGTTTGGCCATTGGCATAAGTGCAAGTGCATTTGTTCTATTTCAGTGTTCATTGCAGCCAAGTCTTTCTGAAGGGAAATGCTTTGTAGCAGAAGTGATAATGATTTCTTGCTGGAAGTCTTACTTATATTGAGTTGTTGGGGTGGGGGGGAGGTACTGTAGGCTATATGTACATAGTCAAGCACAACGTGGATATAAATGATGTGTATCTGTTTAATTATTCTGTGTGGTCATTTTGATTTGATGTCAACACAACACGTGTGGTAAACTTGTCATTCAGTGTAAACAAAAGTTTCTGATAGTTTAACCAGAGTTGTTTGTATAGGTGGGTGTGTTTATGTGGAAGAATGTAACCTGTTGTTTCGAGGCTTGTTATGTTAGGACGTGCCTTGCACTTGACCTGTATAAACAAGGCTTTAGTCTTGGATGTGTCGGGACAAGAGCATGCATCTCAAGAGGAGCTGCACTGACTGAATGAAAATGGAGGAGATGATAACTCTTAGAATGTGCCAACTTCTTAGGCCAGGTTTTTTGGCTTGGAAGCAGGTAAGGTTCCAGGTTAACTTAAGGTTATGTTAAATATTTTGGGACATGTTTGTCTTGGAGTGGAGTAAGAGTGTTAGTGTTTCTCTTCTGTTGTTATTCAATACAGAGGCTCCCCCTAACACCCCCCCTCCACCCCTTGCACAAGTACTGGAAATAGAAATGTTGAGGTGAGAGGGATGGTTGTCATAGCTCATTCTAAGGCTTCTGGTAGTATCCCCTTAGATCAAATGATGTCAGTAAATTGTTCAAGAATGCATGTCCTCTCAAGAAGGAAGCTTATTTGCATGTTAGTGTCCATATGGCACTCTCTTAGCTAACAAACTTCAAATTTAGCTAATTTAGCTAAATTTAATTCAGAGTTAATATTTAGGTCAAGAGCAGAACAGGGCATCCGATCTGACTGCAGAGATTGCGTTACATATGGAAACTGAGCAGGCTGGATGACAAAGTGTTAGGTAGAATTGTTTTCCTCATAGCCCAAACAAGGGGCTATTATTTCCTAACAGAAATAATAAATACTTTTCTATGAATAGAGTAATAAATACAGTATACTTCTCTGAAAATTTCCTCTTGTTTATTCAGAATTTGTCAGCTACAGGTGAAGTTGAACTTAGGCCACGATAAGGAGGATGTAAATTCGCTACTGCAGTAATAATTTGTGGACGAAAGGCTTCCCCCCCCCCCCCAACG
>VXAL01016930.1:74563-96337 GCA_013399475.1 Chauna torquata
AAAATTGAGGAAGTGGAGTATAACATCCTAATAGCTTTGCTGCCCAAATGGGTTTATTACCTTACTTGGTTGGTTCTCTCTGTCTTGAGTGGCATAACCTATGTTCATGGTTATTTGGTCCTTGAAATGAAACATCTTTGGCAAATCCATAGAAAATGCCATGTTGCAAAGATATATATTGACAGGTGCATATTTAGTAAAACTTGTGTCTCTGATTGTCTTTTTTTTCTGTGACTTTTTTAGCCCATGTCTAATGCCGGTTGTTGCTGTTAAATCACAAGATTAGGATATAATATGGGTCAGATAGATCATTCCATTAAGTAGTGTGTAAAATTCAGGGTGCCAGAATGCTGGAAAGTGAATAAAACTCATTTACAAAACAGAATGGATTTTAAATAAAGTTCAGTTTTAGGTTAAAGGTCAGGCTCCAGTTCCTTTTTTTATTTGTAGCAGTTCATCCGTATACAGGACTGCACATATTGTATGTGTAAGGTAATCTCATTTTTTAATCTACTATAACTGTCCTTTTGATTCTTGAAAATCCGTTTGGGTATTTTGCATTCCGATATCGATCCCTGTCTGTCTGACTGCTTCAGCTGGGTAATCATTTTTCTTGTTTATCTCTAATCCTTTTAATATTTCCTTCCTGCCACTGTATAACAGTACAGTATGCCTATTGTTTGCAGTGTGTTTCAATGACAGCTGTAAGACTGTACAGTAAGTGTCTGTATTTTAGCCTAGATTTCACAAAACCAGTTTACAACTAAACAAAAAAGCAAAGCTGCACAGCATGCGTCTTGAAAGCACATACGCTGATGTTATTGCATCACTTTGCTTAGTCGTACAAAGTGTCCATCTTAATGAACAACATTCTGGTCTGAACTTCTCTGAAAAATGGAATTACCAGATATGAAACTAGCTATTCCCGAACTGTTCTTATTCTATATGCATCTTAGGGATGAACAGAAAAAATAAGTTTTAATCTCTATATATGTGTATGTATGTATATGTATTCAGATACGTGTACGTATTAAAAACTTGTTTTTAAGAGAACAGCTGTGGAACAGTTTAAGTATCTCTGCAGAAGCATGAGGACCCGATTCTCCTACTGTTCTCTTTAACCTTCTCCTTCTATGAAAACACTCTGTCCTTGTTTCTATGGCGACTGAGGAAAGGCATCTGTGGTCACATGAATTTTTGACAATATGATGAAAATCACTCCCTGAAAAGGTTTCCAGAAAAGCGCAGATCTGTTTCACTTCACCTGAAGAACAAGGAGAATAGCCTGCCGCCCCTGTGGTGGCTTTTCTTCTCCGTTTCTCCCACACGACGTTGTACCGTAAGATCCTTTCACTCTGCTAACCAATGCTTTCACTGCTCTGCTTTTCTCATTAACTCAACTTGGCGTATACTTTCTCTGCGTGTCAAAGCAGAGCATGCAAATATAATGAAGGAAAAGAATTTGATACAGAGGTGAAAGCTATGTTTTTAATTCTCCTTCAGGAACCATTTTGATTTCCACACTTTGGTGCTGGCCAAGATACATTTGGGGGCTGGGGGTGTATGTACTACGTGTTTGTGTTTGGTGGGCGTTGTTACAACTGCTATACTTAACAAAACAAACAAAGAAAATACCTAGATGTCCTATATTCAGTGGCAGTATTAATAAAAACACTGCTAACTAGTGGCCAGTTTGAATGCCTAGTATGGTATAAACCTTTCAAGAAGGCAAAGAAGTTACCTTCTGTCTGAGGAATTGCTGATTGTACAATAAAGGCTGCAGTAACTTGCCATTGTACTTTCACTTCCCCATAAAAACTTCATAAGGTCACAGGAAACATCATATTAAAAATATATAGTCGCTTTCGATATGGAGAAACTTTGTGAAATGTGGGTGTTTGCTTCCATCTTTACAGCTGTTGCTTTATGAGTGACTCTTTCTAATAATAATTACAAAACAAAAAACAACAACAAAAAAAACCATACATCTTGATTTCTTCTTTTTATTCTGTTCTTTGAAGGTTGCTCTCCTCCCCCTCATGCACTTTACAACAGATATACTGTGGTTGCAATGAAAGGTCAGCTTGAATGTCACTATGCCTTGACTTCTGCAATGCTACAACTTCCCTGTGTTTCTGAAATGAAAATCAGATGAAAATGATGAAATGTGTTTTTGAGAAATTCTGACTTTTTCAATGCGTGATCCCTCCTTTAATTTTAAAGCACTCAGCATGTTGTAACTTAAGTGGCTTGGTTATTCTTGGTATTTCTAGGTTGTCCTCTGTCATATACTTAGTAATGGCAGGTTCTTTTTGCAGGGTAATTGCAAAGTAACAGCAAGTAAGCCTGAACCTTCAGACCCACAGAAAATGAAGTTTGTCTTGAAATATGAACTAATTTAAACCTAAAAATAGCACTGTCATTGGTAAATTTAGTAGTTTTTTATTAAATGGTCTTTAAGGTTGCCTTTTTCAGTGGATTTTTGTTTCCAAGGATAAGACTCTTATTTTCAATTCGTCAAAACATCAGTTTTTCTGATTGTGTTCATTTTGTTAAAAATGTTATCTTTCCAGGTACATTTCTGAATTTCTTGAGGAGATTAACTGGCTCTGAATAGATAGATTGTATAATTTTGAGCTTGATTGATCCAGACTCTTCCGTTATCTCTGTAGAGATTCTTTGTTGGCTCAGGCTGGTGAGATTTGAACGCAACAGAATGCTTCTAGCTTCAGTGGTGTTTGATGAAAGACTATAAAGAGAATGTGTCCCACGGAGAGGGCTCATCAGCAAACCAACTGATAGTGTCTTTTCTTTGTGTAGTCATTTGAAATGCTGCTTGGTCGAACATAAAAGCAACATTCGCAGACAACTAATTTTTTTTTTTTTTTTTTAACTGGGTTGTAGGTTATCTGTTCAGACACAAATTATGAGAAGTTTGATGACACATCCTTGACAAGTAACTGATTGTTCTCCTTTTTAATGCTTTCCTTTTTTTTTTAAAGGAGAGACTGAAATGTGCTTTTTCTATTAACTGTCTGATTCTGTGAAAAGCAAACAGCAAAAGCGTGTACAGCCATTCACTTCATTAAATTAATTTGTGAGTTCTATGAGCTCTTACTAAAATGGTCAACTTATTAAAGGAGAACTATCAACTGCTTCAAGGATAGAGGTCAAACAATGTTTTATAAATATATATTTTAGTGTTATAAGTGTCCTGAGTACAAACTCCTAATTATAAAATGTGACATCTGCTTTAACAAATGGTTTTATTCTCTTTCTACATGCAGTTGAAGTTATATAATTTGTTCTTGTGAGGGAATCTACGTTATCGATTAGGAGAATGTGACCCACACGTATTTTGTTGCCACATAATTTGTGTGTCAGGCTGTTTCTTTATTCAGGAATACTTATGTATTTGCTGTTCTGATTTATTTCTTAGAAAGTCACATACATAGTTCTCCCTTTCCTTGAAGATCTAATTTTTTTAGGTTTGATACACTACTTTGAAAAATGAAGTCCTGTTTCTGGGCACACAGAGGGATGGGAAAAATTTTAATAATTATGTACATTCTATTTATTACAAAAATAAGATAAATAAGACGATAGATAAACAAGAAAATAGAACCTTAATACTGATACTGTGTTTGACTTTGAAGATGTTGGTCAGGAAGATCCTGACATGTGCAATGAATGGTAGCTTAAAACAACATCTGGAAGACAGGCCAGTGCTTCACAATGCATGTGTGTATATGACAGAGAAACAACAGGTTTGGGTTGTGGTGTATTGAGAAGCCACTTTGAAATAGTCACTATTTGATGTATAAAAGGGGTAATGTAGCCAAAATATCACTGGTGAAGTATTTCACAGTTGTTTTCTGTGGAATGCTGCTTTCAGTCTTTTGAGGAAGTCTGTTATAGTTTTAATTTTTCTTCTCTGACAGATGTTTTCTTATATGTTCCTTTTGTAAGAACTGAAAGTGTTTGTTAATAAAGAAGAAGAGAGTTATTAAACAAGTGATTCCTCTTGTTTGATGAAATCTTAAGTAGCCATATGTAATGAAATTAAATCAGGAATCCTGTTAAAGCAGTGACATTAATGGCTGTATTTGAATTTGTTCACAAAATAAATGACAAATATTATTTTGATGCCTTAGATCAAGTAATGAAGAGGTATGCTTTTAGAAATATGTCTCATATAGAAAACTTTATCCCTGTAAATGGGGAAGATGGGTATGCTTGCAAGCTTACCGGTTGCTAAGATAACAAGCAGAAAAACCTTGAAACTTTTTTTTAAATGACTGCTTAAAAGCAATGTGTTCCATTAAGGCTTGGTATCAAAATGAGGAGTACTCATCAGCTTTTACTGAGATGTGGTAAAACAGAACTCAGACCTTTTCATGTTGTTTTAAGCGCTAGGCTCTTGACACAGTTACACAAGTGTGGTGCTCACTGATTATAAAATTTTAACTAAAATATAGTAATGCTGATGTGAGAGCTGCTGGGTTTCATGTTTTAGATCAGATTGTTTCCAGAAGTGTGAAGTAGGGACTCTACAAGAAAACAGCTTAAATATTGCCAACTGCATATTGTTTTGGCCACTTGCTCCTTTCCACTAAAGGAAAAAAACATTCAAATGAATCACAGAATCATGTTGTGGTCTGTGGAAAGGGGCTCTTGCGGCCATAGATTTGGATGTGGGCTGGAGTTAGGAACCTGGATGAAAATCATGTGTTGACTGGTGTGACTTGGGTGAATCTACTTGATGTTCCTATTGTTCAGTTTCATTTGTATACTGGGATGGTTAATGTTTTACCGTCTATGTAGGCTGAGAGTATGAAATGGAAGCGGGATATTTATATGAGTAGTGGTAGGGAGGGTTTTTTGTTTCTTTTTTGGGATGATGAAGAACAAAAGTAATGATGACACCAGCTTAAAAAGAAAATCTTAAGTTGATTTCTAAGTATCTTCTAGTGACCTGGTATTAAAACACAAACACGTATTTGCAAGGTGGTTGTTTGTGTTTAAACCATTTCCTCTTAAAATGATGCAAATCTTATTAAATAGTAGGAACTTGAAAAGTCCCATCGTATTCTGTTACAGTTAACTACATTCAGTACAATACTCAAGTGGGAAAAATACTATCAAAATTAATAACTGTGAAACAGAGTGAGCATTTCAGACAAAAATACTTGGCACAGTTCTCTATTTAAGATTTCTTTCTACTGCTTGCAATGCACTTTTCACGTGCTAGTATTGACATATACTTGTTTTCTTCTTGTTTTTGATAGGTGATCTTACCAACTCCAACAGTAGGCTTTGTATTGGTGTTCAAAATAAATACATCTACAGTCCCGATGCTCTGGTTCCCAACAGTTTAACAAGCAACTCTGACAATGCTTGCATTTCTCAAAGTTGGCTTTAGTTGGTCAAATACAAAGAGTCTGTAGGATAATGACATATATATGTTTTTTTATATATAAAACGTATATATAAACATAAGTATAAAAATAGAGGTATAATATATACCTATACATATTAATGTAAATGCAGTCAACTAAAAGTTGTATCTAGTCTGGGCTGCTTTCTAAAATAGATGGAAATAGTGGTTTTGTTTGTTTGTTTTTGTTTTAACTGTAAGAAAAGAATTATGGCATTAGCTAGTATCACATCTAAGTTATTAATCTTTGTTGCTTGCAAGAAATATAAAACAGTTGTACGTGAAGGAAATGTGTAATCATTTTTTGACTCTGATTAGCTGTATTTGCCAACTAAAATTGAGGCAAATGATTATATTCATGATTTGCTTTTGCAAGTACTTGTGCCAAGACCTAGATTAACATTCTTTTAAGCACTTACATGTCTTAGGTTTTATGTCCCTCTAAGTTTAAATGAACCTAAAGCACAGTTAGCAAATCAGGCATGTACCCAAGCAATACTGTTTTGATTCTTCAGCATCACCTGAAGTCCAAAGAATATACTAAAACTAAGTGTAAAAATGATCCTCTGAAAAAGATGTTGCTGTTATTGACAATTAGTGTATATTTGGAAGCAAAATTTCACATTTGCTGTTTTGTTTTTTGTTTAAAAAAAAAAAATACAATGCCTACTAATTTCAATTAAAAAGAAAAAAAAGTCCCCAAAGAGTTACTGCAATCTTGGAGAAGATATTCTTGACTTTTTATCACAGATGCTTGTGTTTGACATGTTTTATTCAATTGTAACTTTGCAAATGACATTAAATAACCAGATTAATAAAGTCAGTGCTGTTTTTATTTGTTTCTAATATTCTGCATCTAACTTCAATGACCACAAGCAAAGTAGCTGATTAATTTGTAAGGGTAATTGGTGACATTTGTAGTAGAACCATCTAGTGCACAAACCTGTAAGCAACCAAGGAATGTTATAAACAGTTTATAAATTCAGGTCTTAGTTTTCTGTTGTTTGTTTTTACTGGTCAGGCCTGGGAAGACTGCCTACAAATACTTAAAATGCTGAGTCACTATCTTGTCTTGACCTAAAAGTACTGCTTTTCTGAGTGTCATTTATCCTCTTGTTATCTAGCAGCGCTCAGGTGTGTTGAGCAAAGTGGGGTCCTCTTGGATACGAGCAAGTTTTTGACAGTGCATTATGGAGTAAATTGGTCGTGGGAGTGATTTGTTTTTTCTCAGTATAACTTGGGAAATTGGAGGGTACAACACAACTTTTCTGCTAGAATCGAGATTTCTTTTTTTTTCTTTTTTTTTTTTTTTATAATGAGGAATCCTGACTTCCAGGTTTTAGAAGACTGTTCTCTAGTTGTTCAAGAACCTTCTTTTGTCTCTCTTGGTGTTGTCCAGTTTGTCACTATTCAGTGGTTTGTCATCAACTTATTGAACTTGTACCTCAATATTCCTTCTTTTATTGGTATGTGTCTGCAGCCAAGTGCCTCATCCTTCCTTGCTAGTCAAAACTTTTTTCTCTTTTGATACTTAAGCCACTGAAGCTGTAGGAACAATACTTTGAGTGAGCATTGGGAGCATGTGCAAGGAAAATCTGATAATGTGTGAACTCTCCAAATATGTTAGCTGTTAAACTTTTAACCAGCTTTTTGAGTATGTGAAATCTCAGTTTAGGTCAATAAATTTAATAAATCAATCAACTAACACCATTTGCTCATAATGGAAAGCCTTAGGAAACTGAAGGTGTAGGTTTGAACATCAGGGCTGTGCATGATGTGACAAGTTGGTTTCTAACGTCATGGCCAAGTGTGTAGTGTAGTTTCACTGCTGTTTCTGAGGCATGAGTTCAGCAGTCATGCAGATGGCACAAGTTAGAATTTTTTGTATGATAATTCGTAACGTACTTGCCATCTTGCAAATAACGAGATGTTCTTAAGCATATTCCATGATTTCTCCTAATCAATTCAGAAGCAGCAATTTTCTTTTCTATTTGTTGTCTTGGGGGAGGGATAATAAAGGGAGCTTTATCTGAGCTCATCTTCACAGCTTTAGAATGGTATTTTACTGACGTATGCGGCATGCTGATTTTTCTCTCCCTTTCAGAAGAGAAACCCGATTGCTCGAAGGCCCGCTGTGAGGTCCAGTTTTCTCCTCGCTGTCCAGAAGATTCCATCTTGATTGAAGGTTATGCTCCTCCTGGGGAATGCTGTCCTCTCCCAAGCCGTTGTGTGTGTAACCCTGCAGGCTGCTTGAGGAAGGTTTGCCAGCCTGGCTATTTGAATATATTGGTTTCTAAGGCATCAGGAAAGCCAGGAGAATGCTGTGATCTCTATGAATGTAAACCAGGTAAAAGTGGACATGATTTTTTTTTTTCATTTTTTTCTATCTAACAAGCACAACAAGGCATCAAATAAAGCCTACATAGCATATAAATTCTTCTGAATGACCTTCAAAATTCAAATATTTGTGGGCAATGCCCATTTTAAATAAGAAGAAGATAGATATTGTAATAGACTTGACTTTCTCTTTTTCTTCAGACATTTTGTTTAAACTGAGCAACAAGGGATAAGTAATCTTTAGTGAGAATACTGTATTTCAACACAGAGTACTAGTGAATGTGACATAATTTGTTATGATTAGATTACACAAATTTTTTTCACAGTAGGAATATACTGTGCATAAGTGTTGAATTAAGATTTTTGTCTTAAGATTTCTCTAGATTACAAGGTGATGACCCTTAAAAATTGGAGAGTGAAAGGATTGTGGAGAAGCATAGTGAAAGACTTTACAGCATTTTCAGTGTTTACCCATTTTCCGTTTCATGGGAACACAAATAACCCTTGTGACTTATTGTTCTTGGTGAAGTGGAAGATGTAATTCATTCTTCTATTTGATCCAGGCTTTGGTAAAGATGAAAAATAAAAACAGGGGGATGAAAGCGGGCCTATATAATAGTATAATCCAAAATCTTATATGCAAACAGGTTACAAGAAGGTTGTACAGTCTTTGTCTCTTCTAGTGCTTCTCTTTGTGTTTTTCCTAAAATTCAGTGCAAATCTGCCTCTGTGGAAATTCAAGGAAACTTTTTCATTCTGTGTCCTGAGTATGTGGCAAATAAGTCTTCATAATAATGTTTGCTCTGGAACATTTTATCAGCTTCAGTTGTCTTTCATCTAGAATTAGCAGGTAAACTTTTCTTGTGGCATAGTTTCCTTGGACTTACTGTTTTGTTGTTCCTCTCTAAGTTTTCCTAAGTTTATCCACATTTCTTTAAAATGTGGTATCCAAAGACAGAGTACTATTTGGGGTGAGTCTTAATCAGCACTAAATACTGTAGAATAATTACTTTCACTATTCCATACAAAATGCTAAGTAAGAGTTGACTCTTTTGAGTTGTATTTAGTTTGTGAAATCTTGTGATCCCAAGATCTTTCTGTAGCATGACTATTACAGTCTTCGGATTGAGTATGTGATGATTTATTCACATTACTGGGTTTATGTGACTATATATTGGTTTTCTGAAGTGCTTTGTATTTTTTATTGTAGGGAGGTGTATGTTAGGAGGGTAGAGGAGCAGAGGCTTTGAAGAGATTGGGGAAGGAGACTAATGGAATTTAAGGGAAGTATAGAGCTTTGCAATGGGGATTAGAAATTGAGGGGCTAAGGGAGAGCAGAGAGTTTGAGACCTTGGTTACCAAAGAAACACACTTTCAGCATCTCCCAGAGTTGAGTGATTTATGTGGTATGTGGTAGGAGGCTAGAGAAGGCAGCAATCCTTGAAGGATCAAGGAAGAGCGAAAGAGAAGGGTAGTAGGAGTCTGCGTTGGCTTGGATGTCTACAAGAGTGAGGCTGGAGACGGGGGAGGAGGCCAGCAGGAGTGACGACAGCTGGCACTGGGGTGTGGGTAAGAGGCTGAGGAGTGCAGGTGACTACTCTGGGGTGTCCAGGCACAGATGGGTGATGAAAGATAAAATTGCGAAGCTACAAAGTACAGAGTAAGTGGGGGCCCCTATGTGTTCATAGTACCTTGATTTTAGAAAAAAGGGAGTACTGTTACAGATGTAATTATTGACTATGTAGCCCAATTTTTGTCAAGTTAGACTATAGCAGCTGTCCTAGTGTTTTTGTTTTTGTTTTTGTTTTTTAACTTTGATCTGGATGTTTATTCTGTTGGCTGTTTAGTGGGAAGATCACAAAGGACAAACAAGTCAACACAAGACTGAAAGACAGGGAAAGGAGTAGGTTAATGTTGATAAATGCCAGTAGACTACAAATTCCTTGCCACAGAAGGCTTTTTGTTGTTCTTTTTAAAGGCAAATCTTTGCAAGTCTGAACTTTTGTTCTGTTTTCAGAGGAGCCTTGTTTTCAAAGAATGTAAACTGCACTTTTACAAACAACATAATTTGTACTGGATATATAAAGAAAATGATGGCCTGAAAAAATACGGAAATCTTTTTTTTTTTTAATGTTTCCTTGTTTGTGAAACGTTCTTTGTTTGGTTGGTTGGTTGGTATGTTTTTTATAATTTCCAAGTCAGAAAAAAATGACAAGGTTCATGGTATATAAATGGTTCTGTCATGTTAATCATTATGATTTTAAGTAATTTTTGTTGTTTCTTTTTTATCCATGAGAACAGGCAGTGGAACATCTTGTTTTATTAAGGAAGTATATTCATAGGCTTATAGAATTCTAGAATAATTTAGGTTGGAGGAGGCCTCTGGAAGTCATCTAGTCTGTCCTGCGTCTCCTATACTGTTTTGTGCCACTTATTCTCTATGTGTATATACATGTACTACCATATATGTAGTAGGATATAACTGTTTCTCTGTATGCATGAACAGTATATGAATTGTGTAGGTGGACTTGCTGAAATAGTGGTCATGATGTGAGTCAGATAATGTTCCTCATGTGGCAGGAATATTTGTAGAGCTCATGGTAAGCCTGGTAATAAGCATTGCAACTTTAGAGATTGACTTGGTGTCCTGAAGAACTGTAGGAAAAAAGAGTTAGAGAGGAACTGAATCAACAGTACTCTGTTTCATATTTCCTCTGGGTTTAATAGCATGTTGCTGAAGAGAAATGGGGCAGTGGACTGTGTAAGGCCTGGTAGGTAGGTGTCCATGCAGAGTTTCATATGGGACTGATGTCACCCATTCTGCTGAATAGTGTCAGCGTGTCTATGGAGTTTACATGTGGAACAGAGAAAACTCTTCTCCGTACTTTACTGCAGACCTAATTCCGTAAGTTCTGTTACCAGGACCCTCTTTCCTTCACTTGTGTGTCTCCATAACCAGCCTCCATGGAGGTCCTGCACCAGCAAAGGGGGTCTAGTGGAAATTGACTACCAGAGGCTAGGAGCTCTGCTTCCTGTGATTGTAGTGCTGTTTTATGCCAATTTTTTGTGTTTGCAAAATTAAAGCATGAATTGTTTTATAAATGAAATAAATATTTATATTTATAAATATTTATAAATAAACATAAATGTTTATTTCTGTTCCTTAAATAAGATGTCACTACTTTCCAGTTTACAACGGTGCTTGATCTTGCACTGTTCTGCTGAGAACTGCATGTGTTAAAATACTATGGTTGGCAGTTGAGTTACTGAAAGGAAAATAGGAAGTAGTTGCTTTAGCACTAAATGCTAGTATAAAAATGAAATCTCTCATTTTGAAATCCGCCTACTTTTCTGCCTCTTTTTCATTAGGAATAATACAATGAACAAAGGCATTAGTATACAGTTAAAATGAAGTAGTAGCTTAGTAATACCAGTCTGTTAACCTCCAGATTAACTCAACTTAAATGTTCTGACCCAGTGTTACACCAAGTGTCACAACAGTTGTTGTACCTACTGAGTGCAAGTCCCTTTTGTTTTGATGCTCTTCTAAAGCTTACTACTGAGATGACACTGGTCTGGTGTCATAAGCACCCTACTTTATTTCTACAAGCTGCATACAACTAGTCTTTCATGAGTAATGAATTCACTGAATGAGCATGGAATTCAGTTTTAAGTTGGAAATTATGGTTCTTAAAAAGTGTTCTCAAAAATCAGGGTTTTTTTCTTAAAGACCATTTTAACAAATGGTCTTAAATAGATCTGCGTAATGTGTTAACAGTAAAAATAAAAATAACCTGTAGAAAGGTTGTGGCAGTATGTGTCTTACTAAGAAAGCTAAAACACTATTGAGTAATGTTTTTTTAAAAAATCAAGTTTGTTTCTTTATAAAGTCAAAATCTAATCTAAAACATATCTTGCTGAAGCTGTGATAGCAACTATAGCTGCTGCTGCCATTTCTGAATAAAGAAAGGTAAATAATTTACTTTGGCAGTTATCCAATGGATATTTTTTGTTCCTTTATTGATAACTTTTTTTTTTTTGTATGTGGGGAAGTGGGTAGTCTGTGTAGTCAAGGCCTGATGGAAAGTCTGAGCTCAGCAGTGAAATTTAGTAAGTAGTGTTAGACAATGCAGAGGGAAGTAACTTATGCACCACCCTGGTACTGTTTGAGCATTGAAAATTGTCTGGAATTTTTACATTCTTGCACTAAGGACAAGGGTCAGCAAAATCAAGTTTTTATAAATAGTTGAGAGAAGTACATTTATTATTCTTTGTTGTTTACAGAAATAGCACGTATTGTTTTTTTGGATAATTTGTTAGAAGTTGATGTTGAGAGGACTTAGGAGACGAGATTGGGAAAGGACTCAAGAAAATGAATGGGAAAAATCTCAGATACTTTTCGGACAGAGCTGGCGAAATGGCCGATAAGTTGACAGTAATGATGAGGGAGAAAACAACCAAACCTACTTTGCAAAAATAAGCAAAAGCAGAGGGGCCATATTGGGAGGTACCTGTAACAGGGAAGTTAATGAAGTGATTCAGACAATGATACAACTGCACTGAAAGTCTGGAAACGTTATCTTTTCTATTGTTTAGCATGTTCTAAAATGTGAAGAAGTATAAAAAAGATGATGGTTTGTCATGAAGAGAAGAAAACAGAAATGAAATAATAAATTTTAGAGCATGTTTCAAGATGCAGTTTTTTTGAGGAAAGGGGTGGTGGGGAGGAAGGAGGGGGGAGGGCTTTACTGCTTTTTCTCCTTCTCATGAAGGAAAAAGTGTAATGAACATTTTCAAATGCAGTCAGGTTGCATGATATTATTAATGAGGGGTGAGCTGAAGTGCATCTTGAACTGAAAACAAAGGGTGTTATGTGATGCTTCTTAGCTGCTGTGGAAGCCTACTTTCTACACTTGCGTGAGAACTTCAGAAAGCTTTGACTTCTGGGTAAAAAAGAAAAAAAAAAAAAAAGACTCTTTCTGGTGCTGAGCCACTGTGCTGCATCATAGTTGCAAATACTTGATCCTGGGCCTTTAGTTGCATAGGCAGATATTTGGATCTTGTCCCTGAACTGCACATGCTATTCTTTGAAAATCTAGTGCAATACATAAAGGTGAAACTTAGAATCATAAAATCGTAGAATATCCTGAGTTTGAAGGGACCCACAAGGATCATCGGGTCCAACTCCTGGCTCCACACAGGACCACCTGGAGAAAGGAAGGCTCAGGGGAGATCTCATCAATGTATAGAAATGGTCCTGGGCAGCCTGTTCTATGTGGTCCTGTTAGAGCAGGCTGGTTGAACTAGATGACCTTCTGAGGTCCCTTCCAACCTCAACCATTCTATGATTAACCTAATAATGTAATAATAGAGATCTCCTAATCTGGAGAGAATGCTGAGATGAGGTATGAGTGTGGATTATAAAATTCTGAGGGTGGTGGATAAGCTCAGTGTAGGTCCTTTGTTCACCAAATCCTACTAATCCTTACAAGAATTAGAGTGCACTCTGGTACTAACAAGAGATCAGTGTAAAATAAATAAAATACTTCCGCATAGAGCAGGTAGTGAACAGTGTGATCTTCCTGCCACAGGAGATGATGGGGCAACCATTTTCAGAAGTTATAAAAAAGAATTAGACAAGTTAATTTGCAACAGGTACATAAATTTATACTAGTGTTTGAGTAGGTATATACTTCAAAACATTCCAAATCCAATGATTTTGGAGGCTGTTGGAATAGGAAGGAACACCATTAATGGTGGCAAAACTCACATGCCCCTAACTAGCATCTCTTTTTGCCACTGTTAGAGATAAAATTCTGGTTGGATAGACCAATACTTTGACCCAGCAGGGCATTTCTTTATATTTTGATGATACAATAAATGTAGTTGCAGGGTAGGGTAAGTCAAACCAAACAGGGGAGACTACTGAGTGACTACAGCTACTTCATTGCATGAAAATTTTCTATTCGAATGCTCTTGATTTTGGGGTTTTTGTTTGTTTTGTAATTTCTCTTACATTTGTACTTTTTTGGTAAAGGATAGTTTGGGCTGTATTTCAGTGTTAATGAGCCATGTGATAGCACACTGTAACCACTGGGAAGAATATGAAATATTTAGCAAGAAACAGCACCTCAGTTGAGACTTGGAGGCATGACCAGAGAGTTTCCTAGTGCTTTTTTTTTTTCCTTTTCATTGTCATTATTGGAATACAGAAAGAAGGACACAGAAATAGCTCTCTAGTAACAGAATGTTGATAGAACTCATTAGTTATTTTTTTTTCAAAACTGCTTGACTGAGGAGGACGAGGCCAAGGGGGCCATGTATCCAGAGAAATGGAAAGGTTACTAGTTAAGATTCAAGAAACTGGAGTTTGGTAGTTGTTTAGCACAACAGAATCGAGCAAATTTTATTGTTTGTGTTGGGCCATACTGATTAGCTCATGATTCTCAGTATGTGGTGTGATAGTGGAGGAACTAGATACATATTTCTTACAGAACAGCTATTTCAAACTCTCTATTTGTTAATAAAATAGAACATAAAACTGCATTTATTTATTTATTTAAAGTGAAACATTCTAAAATTAGGTATTCCTGTCTGGAAAGAAAATAAGTACCTTTGTGTGTTTACAAAGAGAGATAATTATAGATGTCCAGATTAATAACAGCAATCTTTCCCTTTAAATTTAGTAAATTCCTGCATTGCTCCACAAAATGGAGTTGCACTCATTTTTGTGTTTATCAGAGAGAACTTCCTTGAACTTGTCAGGTTGCTCTGATTTAGCAGAGCTCTGTTTCCCAAATAACTGGAAAAAGGCAGATTCTGAATATCACTGGCACAGATACTCGCATTCTTTGAAAGTTAATGGTCTTGAGGACAGGGTTGCTGACCCTAATCTTGATGAGCTAAAAACTGGTTTCATTGAACTTGTGCTTTCATTTAAGTTCTTACTGAAACATACAAAGTAGGGGTAATTCTGAGACTGATGTTTCATTGAATTATTATGGCTCTGTACCTCTGAGAATCAAACCTGAAAAACATTGGACTAGAACTCAGAAAATGGGACTTCAGCAATTAATCAGCTCTGGCAAAAAGCATGGCATAGCATTGTCAAGCTGCCGTATCATCGCATTAAGCAGTAGTAATAGCGTCAATACTGAAATGAAGTTTAATCAGTAGTATCTTACTGTATAATACTCAATCTGATAACATTCAGCTCGTCCTGCCTACTCAGTCTGTAGGTAGCTTTTTTCTTTATAAAGGGAAGCGTGTTTTATTCTGTGCTTTCCTAGTATAACTATGATAAAGGAATAGCAAATAGATGATGCCTGAGCTAGTACTGTTTGCTGTAACATGAGAAATTTAAGACTAAAAACGATAAAGCTGTTACAACTTTCCTGAGCATGAATCATAGAATTAAATGTATATTCAGTCTGAATTTTTTGCATTTCTAAGCATTTGTTGCTTTCTAAAAAGGGTCAGTTAGTCTTACTAGTTCTGTGGAATTCTTCATCTTGTTAATGCAGATAGATTTGATAATCTGCATTTATGTTTCATCATATATGAATACTTAAACAACACAACATAATAGAATAATCCATTAAAATGTAGTGTACATGTGCAGACATAAATCCATAAATCCCCCCCCGCCTCTAATTTCCTATAACCCAGGTATTTTACTCTTTAAATAGATTTTAATCAGGAAGAAACGAATCAATATTATTGTTAAATGTTTTAAAAACTATGTGAGAAAATAAATTCTCAGTAAAGTAGTCTATTTCTAGTAACTTGTATTATTCACTAGTTTAATGACTACTTAAAGTTGCCTGTATAACTTTTATAACTTTTCTTATTAAGTAACAGTAGTTTAGTTGCTTCCTCAGTCTATAATGTTAAAAAGTGAATCTTAAAGAGAATGGAAGTCTTTTTGTGATGTTACCTACCAAACGTATTCAGTAGATGCTTTTTCTGACTTAAATTTGAAGACTGATGCATAACTTAATTGCTTAATGTGAATTAATTTGCCAAAAACTTCTAAAGCATGAGTAAAAGGAACTTTCTTCTCCCCTTCCTCCTTAGTGTTCAGTGTGGATTGCAGCACAGTGGAATGCCCTCCTGTTCAGCAAGTGGTTTGCCCACTGGATAGCTATGAAACCCAAGTCAGGCTGACGGCTGATGGCTGCTGTACCCTGCCCACAAGGTTTGTGTCTGGATGGCTGAGTATATTTTTTTAACTTTGCAATTCAAGTACTATAAACACAGGATAACAATACATACCTTTGAGGCAATAGAAGCTAATACAGAACAGAAGATATATGAGGTAGGTTAAAGGTTTATCAGGCTGATAGAAACACTAAATCCACATTTTTGAAGCAGAAGATTCTTCTCAGTGCAAATGCATGGAGTTTTGCTAAATTTCTTTGAAGGGTTTGTACCTCTAGATTAAGTGGATTTCTGGTATATTCAATTTATCTTACAAAAGTAAATCATTTTGAGAAACTTCTGAAAGTCTTTGATGTTAAGGAATTTAATGATGGAGATGGCAGATCTGCCAGAGAAAATCTTACTTAGTTAAAGAAAATAAGGTATTTTTTGTATGTAGAAAACCATTCTCATAAGCTGAAAGACAATGGCTATCTGGAACTGTAGGGAAACAGAAATCTCAAATACTCATTTCCATTATACTTCAGTCTGTTGTTCAAGTAGGTGTAATTTACTACAATTCAGGAAGGTTAGATGGTTTTGAGTTGGTTTTGTTGCAAAGCTCTGCACGACTGTTTCAGCTTCTGTTTTTACAGAAGACTTCCCAAAATGTGATTCAGCAATATGCTCAATAAATATGCATTCAAGCAAAAAATACTGTTACTGAAATAATACTGAAAATATTTTACACAAAACAGAAAATATTTCCTGTAGATATGTAACTAGTGGTGGATTGGGTTTCTTTTGGTATGAAGATCTTTCACACCGTGCTAATCTGCCATATCCCCAGCCACTTCTGAGATTGTAAAGTGATAAACTTGCGAAGAATTCAGAAAGAAGAAAATAGCAAGTGTGTATAATGAATTAGAGATCTTCCCTGTTGGGTACCCTTTGGGTACATGTTTAATATGGTGACTTCTTGGTCACTGTTGTTTACCTGAAACATAAGGGTCTTATAGTGTGTGGAGAGTTAAAATACATTTATTTAAAAACATATCAAGACATGAAAAAAGATGTGAAGAACTTCATGTAATGCAGTAATTCTGTCTATTTAAACTTGAAAATATATTTATAAATTTGACAAATTGTATTTGTAATTGTATAATATACATAATAGTTTGCTACTTAAAAAATACTTACTATCCTTATTCAGTGAATGCTATTAATGTTCTTTATTCAGAGTTGTTTTCTTTTCTTTTTGTTTTCTTATTTTTGGACCAGAACATGGTATGGCTTCTCAGTATCCTCTCTGTATTCTTTAATATATTCTCATTAACCTTCCTAGGAATTATGATAGTTTCATATTAGTTGAGAGCTGACCTGACTAGTTGGGATTGCACAGGAGGCTGTAGATTTTAGCTAGTCATTGTGCTGTCATTGCCACCACTACAGCTCAGCACGTTATATAATCATAGGATCACTTAGGTTGGAAAAGACCTCCAAGATCATCCAGTCCAACCGTTAACCGAGGTAGCTAGAACAAAAAACTTACAAGGACTGTATTCAGAAAGGTAGAACATAAAGCCAAAGAAACAAAATTCCCTATGTTTCTAGTTTAGATTAACACTCACAAATTTTGCACAAAATAAAACTTACATTAATGATAATTTTTTTCTTTCAAACTTGTTTCAATTTGCTGAATTAAAAGCTGGTAGGTAGGCCAAATTGGTTTTGTTTCCAAAAAATAAAATTGGGTTTTGTATTTCTGCAGTCTATTATACTGGTAAAAGTTGTGGTTTACTTTTGTATTGCTTGGGTAGGGGAAATGGAAAATATCCACTTTCATCTTTATAGATGATAACTTCAGTGTTCCTTCTTTCAACAAACATAGAATACTGAGAAAATCAAGCTTCATTTACTTCAGAAAAATGATCATTTGAAAATATTTTCTATTTCTAAGGCACACATGAGAACTGATCTTACATAAAACACCTAAAGCAAACAAGTCCTTGAAAGAACTGTTTTTTTCTTTCTTTGATAATATTTAAAAATATAGCTGGTTGTTTTGCTATGTGTAAAATGTAACTGGTGATTGAAATGTACTTGTACATGTGCATGGTATGTAAGTAACCAGAACGCTATTCCAGTCTCCTGCACACAAAGACCCCAATTGTACAAGCAGGCTCAAAGTGTGTGAATTATTAGATAATTCTGAATTGCACTGAAACCACTTGCAAATCTGATTGCTGTGCATTACTGGGATCAGAGTTTAACAGGGGATCAGGGCTGGGATAGGTGAATTCTGAGCTCCTGGAGTCTTATGATCAGATCAGAATTTCTGAACCTTATTGTTTGTTTGTTTGTTAATATTTCTGTCCTCCTTGATGTGTAAAACTGCAACAAACATAATTAGCATAACTTAGGCTGAGTCTACAGGCAGGCTGAAACAGTTCAGCCTAACCAATAACGCACTTTTTAGCAGAATTAGCGGGAAGGAAGGAAGGACAGCCAAATCTGGCAGCAGTAAGACCGTGTAGATGCTTTACATGTTGCGTGCCTGCTGGCAATTTATTTAATTATTTAGAAGCTCTATGGCAGTGTCTTCCTCAAGAAGCACAGCAGTGGTCATTGATCTGCTGGTGGTAAGGATATTACTTGAAGTGGGGAAGGAACACAGAGGACATGGGCATGGCCAAAAAGAAAGATTAGATGAAGGTTAGAGGAAAGAGAAGTGTATGTATGAAAAGAGAAAGAGCAGAAAGGGAAACTAAATTCAGTTACTTTGAAAATGAAAATCAAACTATTTGAGTTCAGGTTAGAAACTGGTAGGATTTGAGGAAACATTGGAGCTTTACATTTGAAGCTAAGATCTCAATATCCCACGAGACTTTCATTTCAAAACTGTACGAAAAGTCAAAGTGGAGGTTTATGGATGAATGACTCTACACTTGGAAAAGAGGACATTTTTCCTTAATTTTGGGATTTCTTAATAAGCACGGTGAAATATTAACAATGCATTGTCTGTGATTCAGTTTAGAGCTGCCTAAATCCATATCATAGGTCTTTCTAATCATTAGAATTAAATTCAAAAGGAGTGGCACTGTATGTTTTTCTGTACATCTGAGAATAATTAAAGCAAAGAGTTATTCATAAAATCATGGGTTTTAGTCTTCCTGAAACTATTTTTATTAAGACTATAGACTTTCTGAAAAAATTACAATTACTTTTCATTTACGGCTACTAAAATACAGGCTTAAGAGCAGAAGTGGAGAGCAGTGAATGTCATGGTTAAGGATGAATGGCTGCATGTCAATGACTCGGTTAACAGCTGACAACTTTACATACAGCAGGAGCAGATCGATGTCTGTCCTGCTTCTTGTTCATGTCTGATTTCTTGTATGCAATATATTTGGGAAACAATTAATATCCAATTAATGTATCCAATTTTTCTGTTGTGAATGAATTTTCTTCAAACTTTCAGATCACTGAGAATTTTTTTGTATCAAATTCTTTATCAAAATGTCTTCAATTTTTATCTGTGAAGAATGGACTGTAATAACGAGCTAACTTCTGTGATTAGTGTTGGCTTGTATCTCTATTGGTCACATATTTTTATACATTTTTCATGAGATTATATACAGAGGAGTAAATAGCATGTTTGGGTAGCTTTGCACTAAATATTTTTGGATTATCTTTGTCCTTCTGACTGCTTCTTTATTAGAATCATTAGTAAATTGAGTCTTCAGTAGGTCTCCTTTCTGCCTGTTCTAGTTTATACCCCCTGCTACTGTGTTCTCTCTCCTTCGTGTCATCTAAGTATAGTCTTTTCCCTTGCTCCACTTTCTGTTGTCCATGCCTGTTACTAACCTGGCAGCTTCAAGGTTCGAAAACTGCTCTGTTATCACAGAGATCTTTCTTTTCAGCTCTTCTTGGTCAATCTTTGAATAAAACCAGATAAACCAAGAAAATTCTAGAGAACAAGAAAGATGTTAGTACTGTGCCAATGTTTGAAAGAACAAAAAACAATTAATTAAAGCCTGGTTATCTTGATAACAGTTCTGAGAAAAATAGTGGAAAAACTGATAGAAGATTGAATTGATAAGGATTAAAGGATGCAATTGTAGCTAAAACCAACCAATGTTGCTTTGACAGTTTTATGAAACTTGATTCTGTCTTTTGAAGGTGCTAAACTTGCCTTAGAAATCTGACCATATGAGTTCCTTCCCTCTCGAGTTCTGTGCTCTGTAGTCACCAGTCCTCTTCCTTTTACTGGATTCTAGCTAAAAAAAAAAAAAGAGGCCTTCTAGTGAATACTACCTCACAAGGTTTACTTTTACAAAATGGAAGTATAACCCCTTTCCCAAACTCCGTAATGTTGAAGAAAAACATTTCCTGTACCCCTCCTCCACCAGATTTTGGAAGTGAATCAGTCACGATGAGTCAGCGTTGTCGTCCTTTATCTCCTTAGATGAACTCTTGCAGCATGCACATGTTGGCTTGAATACCTTGCTGATAATATAGCTTACTTTCCTGAGAGGAGAGAAGCATCCAGGAGTATGTTTGCTAAATCCCAGTAGGATTTTTGCATTTCAGAAGTTCACACCAGAAGCCCAAATATGTTCTAGACTAGAAGGGGCTCAGAAAAAATTGATATATGTTTGTCGATCAAAATCTCAAGTAGTGTGTCCTATGTCTGGGTCTTAGCTTTAAAAAAGCAGTTTCAAGGTTGTGGTGGAAGGACGGGGGAGAAAACAAACATAAATGAAGCACAACAGAAGCAAATAAATTACAAACAAACTTTAAGAGGAGTGAGCTGTTAAATTAATCTAAATGAAACAGGAATACAAGTCATGATGATTAATCACTTCATATTTCAGATAAAAGTGAAGAAGGGCTTTTGACAGATACCATTATTTTCTTGCAAAATTGGAGTCCAAAAGACTCCAAGCCTTGAGGGATGAGCGAGTCAAGATTTTTTGATTCAGACCAATTCACCATCGCTTAGTTACAGATGGCTGCATGGTGTTGCAAATGCAAAACTTTCAATTGGATAGAGTAGCATGGAGGAGTAGGACTATAGACTTATTGTTTAGAAGAAAACCTCTGAAAAAGTTTCTTCAATGAATTAGTCATAGAAATTTTTTTTTTCCTTGGTTGAATAGTCTTTGCCCTGTTAGTTTTACTTTATATGCAGTTAAAATGTCTCAATCTGTGGCTGCTTTGAATGGCAATGCCAGAGTTTGGTCTGCAGTATCATAAAAAAAGTGAAATTTACTTGACCAGCAAGTGTTAGTTCTCTGGATGATATTATAAAATGTTGCTTTTACATTGTAGTCACCTACTCAGCCCTTTCTGGGGGCAATTCACATGTTTGTTTTGTTTTCCCTATGCGTAAAGCTTTAATTGGAAAACAGCCTCACCCCACCCCAAAGCATAGTATGAGGACAGCTGTTTAATCTTCCAAGAAAATGCAGCTTGAATTGTTTCATAGTACAATTCTAAGATGTGTTTAAAACATGAATATACCTCATTTAATAAAATTTAGGGTGATATTCTACAGTATTAATGAAGAGATCAATGAAATTGATCTCTGCCATTGAAATTTAGCAAGTTACGTTTTCTTACATACTATTTGTCGATGCTGTTGTTAATGTGTCAGAAATCAGATTTTCACTTTTATATGCAGTAGTGTAGAATTTGTAAATTATAGCCACAAACGAATTCAGACTTTCTATTTAAGTTTTGAAGCACTTAAATATATGCTTTAAACTTTTACATTTTCTTAAAAAGAAGTAGCAATAAAATGGTCCAAGTTAACACTCATACTTTTCATCAGTATGCAGCTTTAGAGAGACAGTAAT
>VXAL01016931.1:2052-29306 GCA_013399475.1 Chauna torquata
CTGCGCCCGCCCCCCGAGCACAAGGCGGCCACCCCTCCCCGGGCAAAGCCCCCGGCCCCGGCCAGCCTGCGGCCGGTCTCGCCGGACTGGCCCCGCACCGTGCCCTCTGCCTGCTGCTAGCGGGCAGGCCGGGCCGCGGGAGAAGGGGGAGGCCGGTGCCCTCCCGGTGCGCAGGCAGCCGGGCTCCTGTCGCCCCGGCCGAGCCCCGCCCGGGTGCGTGAGGCAGGACGGGGTCCTTAGAAGGCGGCTCGGGGTGCTTCCTCGGGACCGGGCAGCAAGAGGCTGCCGGCGGAGGTGTGCTGCAGGCTGTCGCTTTGTGGGGAACAGAAAGCACCTGCCCACGTGGACCTGGACTGAGATTATTAAATGATTTGGCAACGGCCACCAAGCAGATGCCAGCCAGACACATAATGACTTTCTGCCACTATTGACCTGATACGGATGTGAACTGGTGACCTTTGAGGTGAAATGCTGTATAGTCTATTACCAATTCCCTGAGCCACCAAATCCCCCTAACAGACAGACTCAGATATTTACGTCCATCAAGGAAACAAACTGCTCCAAGCAAGGCACGCTGCAGATGGCATGAGAAAAGGAATTATTCAGTTGCAAAGACCAAGTAAAAATAAATAAAGTTGGAGTGCAAATAAAGTTGAACTTAAACATGCCAAACTGGGGTTAATTTTACTCCTCCTTTCATGCACAGCCCATCTGAAAGTATTTTCAATTAGGTGAGAATTAAGTTAACCATTCCAATAGGGTTTTGTTTGTTTGTTTGTTTGCTTGTTTTAGCCAGAGACAAAGTTTAATACTATTCTCTGATACAGTAGGTAGACAAAGAAAAAAAAAACAAAACAGGTAGGTTTTCCACATAGAATTATGCACTTTAAAATCCATCCATCCTCTGGATGATAACAAGATCAGTGGGCTCAGTGCTGACATCTTTAGGCACAGCGTTTGTGATTTTTTGATTCCTGCATTGTTAAGTGCTTGTTCGTATACGTATTTCATTCACTATAGTTTCAGAAATGGTGTAAGGGAGCACTCTGAAAAGCAGCCTCCCTTAAGTGCCTTCTGTCAAGCTTTCCAAAACAAAGGGACTCAACATTTTGAATGCTTAATCAACACTGGGCGGATACCTCAAATTGCAAAACAGAGAGAGAGACTTTTCCTATATTTTATCTAAAAATAGCCCTCATAAATATGGAATCTATTAAATATGATTGTTTGCATATGAGATGAGAATGATAAGGTCTGGACAAAACTCAAAAATAGTAGCATTTCAGTGGTTAGTATTGTCATGAGAATGCCACAGTTTTACCACAATGTTTGCAAAATTAAACAGAAATAATGGTGGTGGGGTTTTTGTTTGTTTGTTTTCATGTTTGTTTATTTGTTTGTTTTCAGTTTTGGCTTAGAGTCATAATCATGCATCAGTGTTTTTTAACAGAAAAACTTCATGCTTTTTGTTTCCCACAACTGCTTTCTCACAACATACTTTTCTAACAGATTTTCTAGGCCTGTATTCTGACAGTTTTTCCTTTTTTTTTTTTTCCATAAATCACCAGTGAATATATTGATGGTGAAAGGAAGAAGACTGACAGCCCTGGTAAACAACTTCAAAGCAGGGACCGTTTCTTCCTTTGTCATGTGTACCATGTGATAAAAGGCTGCAAGAACATGTCAGAAATACCTGCCCTGCTGATGTTCTTTGTTTTTGCTGGACTACGACCAGTAGCTGATCTTTGCTTTGAATAAGCCCATATGTGGGACTTACCTCACTAAGCCAAGTTCTGGAATATGAGTGTTCATTCTGATATCATTATTCAGGAATAGATACTTTGGTAAACTTTCATATGTAGAGAAGGACTTGGGGAGAGCGTAGTAGCTCCTTTGGAAGAGAAGATGTGTGTGGCGTGCACTGAGCATACTGTGAAAAACGTCTGGTCACAGCTTTAGCACCAAGTAGAAAACTTTGGCTGCTGCAGCAGTATTAATAAATAGTACCTCATGACCGGTGGAGTTTGCTAAGTAAATGAATAAAGCTGAACAGCACACGAAGATGAATGCTCAAGCAGGAGTACTTAAATCAACAGTTTAAATAATTATGCAATTACAGTAGAGTTCTGCTCCGCAGTAGTTGATTCAGTTTGGCCTCTGATGCTTTACCAGTTAAATGTTTGGTTTTGTTCTTTACATGGTTAAGTATTTCCTGTAATGTTATCTAGAACTATGGGTTCATGGCAATTGAAGTCCAAAATCGAATCTAGTAGTACAGCTGCTCAAAGAATAAATGACATAGATGAAACAATTGGCTTTTCAATTGTATGGCAGTTGGCAACTTTCTGCAGCAGGGCTTACTATCTGACATCTTACAGAGTGAATTATTCATGGCAAGGAAGCTAAAACCAAACCAGATGATTTAGGGAAATACATGGAATGACCACACACCTTAGACTAGAATACCACCAAAAGCATCCCATTATGAAATTCTGGACTCTTCCATTATGACTAATAAGAAGCAGTTTTTCTAGTTTTCTGCTTTCCTTCTGACAATCAGACTGGCCTTACTATTTTGAAAAGAAAACACAGTCATCGGACAGTCCCTTGAGGGAGAGGCCTTGCAGAGAGATCTCGACAGACTAGAGAGCTGGGCAATCACCAACCACATGAAGTTGAACAAGAGCAAGTGCTGGATTCTGCACCTGGGATGGGGCAACCCTGGCTGTACGTACAGACTGGGGGACGAGAGGCTGGAGAGCAGCCCCCCTGAAAGGATCTGGGGGTTCTGGTTGACGCCAAGCTGAACACGAGCCAGCAGGGTGCCCTGGCAGCCAGGAGGGCCAGCCGTGCCCGGGGTGCATCAGGCACGGCCCTGCTGGCCGGGCGAGGGCAGGGATTGTCCTGTTCTGCTCTGCCTGGTGCAGCCTCACCTCGAGTGCTGTGTGCAGGTTTGGGTGCCACAGGATGAGAAGGACGTGAAACTATCAGTGTCCAAAGGAGGGCTGCAAAGGTGGTGAAGGGTCTGGAGGGGATGACACATGAGGAGCGGCTGAGGTCACTTGGTTTGTTCAGCCCAGAGAAGAGGAGGCTGAGGGGAGGCCTCATGGCGGCCTGCAGCTTCCTCACGAGGCGAGCGGAGGGGCAGGCGCTGATCTCTGCTTTCTGGTGACCACGACAGGACCCGAGGGAACGGCATGGAGCTGTGACAGGGGAGGGTCAGGCTGGGTGTGAGGAAAAGGTTCTTCACCGAGAGGGTGGTCGGGCCCTGGAACAGGCTCCCCAGGGCCATGGTCACGGCACCGAGCCTGCCGGAATTCAAGAAGCGTTTGGACAACGCTCTCAGACACAGGGTCAGATTTTCAGGTGGTCCTGTGTGCAACCAGGAGTTGGACTCGATGATCCTTGTGGGTCCCCTCCAACTCCAAATATTCTATGACTCTGTGATTCTATAGGAAAAGAACTGGAAGACGAGGGATGCTATGGGCCTCCGCACTAGGAAAGGAATTGGTCAAGTGAAAATGCCATGGGGACCTTAGAAAGTGAATACTCCACACAGAACAGAAGAAATCAAAATGTCTCCAGCAGCTGCTGATAATTGCAGGGAAAAATCCACTGGAGTAAAATGTAATGGTCAGTTTTATCTCAGAAAGGAAATCTTGATCAGATAAGATCACGAATCCTCCAAGATATTAAAGAATCCTCCGAGATATTAAGCAAATCAGTGCAATTTCTGATGCTAGAAAGACAAAACAAAAATAATTTATCAGAACATGATTTTGCATCAAGAAAAAAATAGAATACACAGGGCCAACCACCCCATAATGACATATGTGAGGATGAAGGAAGCGGGAGCCAGCCTATAGCAGCTGGGATCAGGTAACGCCTGTGCTGGCAGTCTGCAATTCCCACTGAGGAGAACGAAGGGTTAAGCATTACACAGAGGCTGTAAAACTCCATCGAACTCTTGACAACAAATTATTCAGGAATGCTGGACAGAGCAGCAGAGACTTTGTCCCTGGCCACCTGCACACCTGCTGCTCAAACCGTCTACCAAACCACCAGTGGCTATGAGGGACAGACAAAAGGAACTTGACCAGAATGTGAGGACTCAGATGGCATTCACTGCCGCTCCATGACGATGACTGGCTGAAACAGCATGAATAAAAGTTTAAGCTTCTGGCTGACAACCACTGTAGACAAATCTCACGTCTTTAACACGTAATAGAGCCAATGGCTAAACCAGACTTCAGTTCCTCCGCAAAGCTGAGCGCAGACTTTGGAATTCTGTTTCTCCCACACTCCACTACTGTTAAACAAATAATTCTTCTAGCAAAATGCATGGGATATCTCCTTCCAGTTAATCCCAATAGGATTACCATGACTGCTTTTTGTTACAGTGAGAGAAGCCCACTACAGAGACCTTAAGATATATTGTTCTGACCTTCAAAACAGCATTGATTGAAGGTTTTGAGTTTGCAAACTATACATTTGATTTTCTGATGTTCTTTTATATTGGTTATTTAATTTAATGTAGGAGAAAATGCACTTTAAAACAGGGTTAATGGCTGATATGGGACATTTATAGGACAACATGCAAGTAGTAAGGTACAGGTGTTTCGAATTTTGCTGACCTATCCACAGCATTATAATTTCAAAGGTACACAGTCACTTGGGAATTTATTCTTGGAGTTTAAAATGCCATTGTCCTAAAATAATTTGTTATTATATCTCTTCTGAAGCTACAATCTTCAGAGAAGTAGGGAAAGGAATCACATCCTTATTCAGACTGTATCAGCCAGATAAATGCACATATAACCTCAGAGGCAGGTTAATTTAAGCATTGTGCCAAATGGAAGGGACATCCCAGACTATTTGTTATGCTGACTGAACTGGTAGTTTTTAGATGTCAGGTGATAAAATAATCCATAGTTGGTAATTTCTTCATATATACAGCTACATTGAGAAGAAATCCTCTGTGTATGCTCTTTAAGTGACACTGAAGACTGATATACAAAGCCTATTTCACTTAGAGAAGAAGACAGGTCCAAGAGGAACTTGCAAAATGACCTCTACCACTCTACATGAAAGCCATTTGGGATAACTTTAAGATTTCTTTCTCTAAAAAAGGTCTACTAAACAGAATGTACTTAGTGCTAATCTTAAAAATGTGTTTACTGCTACCCTATTTTAAGCTAATTAGACATACAAATGTATTTATTCTTTTACTGTAAAGCTTCCAGTAAGAACTATTATTTCCATTATAGCCTTTATAATTTTGATTTTTTCAAAAATTATTATTTTCAACTTCTACATTTATGTTTCCAGGCAATATCAAAAATGACAGAGTCATGTTGCCAATATAATGCATGATTAGGAAATTAAAGACAAGTAGTGTATGCAGTTCAGTAGAGTTTTTCAAAAGTCAAATTAATCACTGCTTGTGGTGCTTCTTTTCAGACATACCAACCCAAATTACACTTTTTGAATATGGATGGATTATTGTGCTATTTATCTGAAATTGATTCATACCATTCTGGAATATTATCACTACTTTTGATATGAAAGCACCTATTCCTCTGTTAGAGCAGACTTTTAATGCATGCCAGACAAGTCAATTAACTAGTGCCCTCTGACTTTCAAAATTTACATTTCATAATAATTCCTGTCTATTCTGCACCTACACAGATTATTAAAACATGCCACACACTCCAGCGTAATGGCACTACTTAAGATAAAATGCCCTAAAAACCACTGACAGTGTAAACATCAACAGTTGACTTAGCTTATACTATTTAATTGCTTAGGGTACAAGTGAGCTTCATTGTAGAGGTGAAACAAACTGACTCAACAGAAATCTGACATAATCTAAACCATGACCCGTCCTAGCCATCTATATTAAACCTGCAACATTAGATTCCCTCCAGTTTGTGCAGAACAATGTAAGTAGTACAGACCATAAAGAAATTTTGTATTAAAGAGTTTCTTCTATGATTATGTAAATAGTTTCAAAGAAAAATAATAGGGCAAAAGGGAAGGAACTATGTTAAGAAAAGAAAAAAACGCACTTTGGGAAGCTCCCTTACTATTATCATTTCTCCTTTTGTGTTTAACCTTTTGGTAAGCAAGAATAAAGAATGGTAAGAATGGGCAAATCTTGATGCCATCAGCACATCTGGTGTTGTACTGGTTTCAGCAGGACAAGTGCTAAAATAAACACTATCAGGCACTAAAGAGTACAAAACTTCCATCTTTAAATTAAGCATTTATTCTCCACCTTACCATTGCTGGAAAATACAGAGGACTTGCACACTCTGATCACATACAGTAGACAAAAGCAGTGAGAATCATTTTAATATAGATTTATGTCACGCGTAAAGACTGCAGTAATCCTCTAGAATAGTGATTTGGAGGGAAAATGATTCTTTAGCTAAAACCACATGGCCTGAAGAAATGACAGAATCATTATTACTTCTTTTTAACTTTGCCTAATCATGTACAAAGGGGAATAACGTTCACGTGCTGAATTCAGAATAACCTGAGAACCATTTTCAGATTTAGTGGGAGAATTTATTATTTTTCTACTAAACCTACTTAGACTTTAAACAAGACAACATTCAAGGACACAGTTAAATTTTCAGAGTGTATCTTCCATGGAGTGCACTCAACGGCTATTTTTTGGTAACATTTTTTATTAGAGAGAGTTTTCCATAAAGAGAAATGGTATGCCGATGCATGTGTAGGCAACAAAGTGTTTCCTGAATACGATTTGAATTTGATTCATGGAACAGTTATCTCTACTCACTTCTGCTAAGATCTGCAGATATGGAATTCTGGAAATTCATCTGAAGGCTACGTAATATTTTACCTTTGTATCCCAAGAATTAGCAGGGCAAATCCATTGGGGTTCGGTCTATTCAGAGGGAGTGCACTCTGCATAAAACAGAGCATGATGCAGACTTATTAGATCTGGTTTCACTAGAATTTTGGAACGTATTTTCACTTGACAAAAGATCAAGGTATTAACCTGAGAAAAAGTCTAGTAAGTTAAATGTAGTCACTTACTAGCTTGAATAAGCATGTGGAATTTACCATTTAAAAAAAAAAAAGTTAATTATTGTCAAACTTATTCAATCGGGAGTTTCATAGTGCACTGAGAACACTTCCTAAGACTTTTGCACTAAAAGTGGTACAATTGTCTTTTTAAAATCAAAGTGTGACTAGGGTCAGCAAAGTGACTATGTACAAATTGCACCTCCTAACAGCCTTACTCCTGATGTGTACTGAGTCATAGTTGCTTTTCCCTCTCCTATTTTTCTATGATTAAAATATATTTTTTACCACTTTTAATTCCTGGTAGTTGTGTAGAATCAACACAGCTGTGGGAGAATGAGCTAGATACTTTGCCATTTATATAAGATATGGAGATTTATTAGCTAGCATCTTTAATCTTTATTATCTGCGATATGGTGTGATCAGAAAAAAAACAGCTTTACTTTTAGAACTTTGGTTAGGTTTTCACGGCTGGCTGTATTGAAGTCCCTCAAAACAACAAATGCAATACAGATAAGAGATACTGAAACACACAACCTTCCATTACGCCATAGTTATGGTCATTTAAAAGCCATATTTCAGCATTTTCCCACATAATGCCCACTGAGAAAATCACTAGTATTTTATACCTTGAGTGCTCGATCACTGCACTGCACAAAATAAAACATATTTTTGATTAAATACAGCAGTAATATTTCATATATTCTCAAAAATTTCTGGGAAGCAATGACCCAAGAAGAATGGAATTAAGGTTTCATTTTTCTAACCTTATGAAAGATTTCACTTTCTGCTTGAGAAAAGTCAGATCACTTATTGGAATATCCTAGATAATTTCAAAATATCCTGGAGACTAGATGTTGACATTAAGAGGACTCAAATATATAAAACATTTACAAAAATCTGATCTACAAAGAGGAATGAACCAGTATTTTGGCAGTCTCTTCAAGAAACACAACTCCAACTAATACCAAATGTAACAAAAAAAAAAAAAAAAAAAGAGAGGGAGAACATCACCTATTAGGTATCTACAAGATAAGAGTTGCTAAAAAAGGTCATTTGATTTATGAGGCAGGAATCCCTTAAGCATCAATAAAGAATGCATACATGGAAACTAGCTGCAATTCTTTTCTGGAACCAATGGCGAGTGATTTAGCTTTACTTGTCCTAGTTTTATATTTCAAAAAGAGCTGAGCAAAAGACCAGTGCTAATAGACACTATGCTGAGAAATGGAGCGATCTAACACCTGAATACCTGAACGGGCCTACCGGGCTGTACAGCATCAAATTACACCTGGGCAAATGAGCAGCCAGTTGACAATGCTACACAAATAAATTGGCCTGGAACTGAGCATATTGCAAAAAATAGACAAGATATCTCTCTCTGCACTGAGACAGATAGACTAAAAGAAACTAAACCTGTTTACATCCTGAATAGTGAGTACAAAACTATGCCATCTAAACAGGCTGACACAGGATGGTTGATAAGCCATGAGACTTCAGTAATGATGCCCATTTCATCACAATGCCATGTGCTGATTCCTTGGTTTCTCTTCCCAGATCAGCTCCTGTCCCCAGTAATGTAATAGGCCAACTTCCCTGTCTGCAACAGTATCTTTACAGAGACTCAAGTTCTTATGTATCATTGTAAAAACCTTTTATACCTTCTGATGAAAAATGGTGCAAGTGCTAGATATTACATCCATGAATTGAATTACAGTGAATTAACTAACACATTTGCCAGGACAGATGATTATTAACTGTCAAAGCACTTCTGCCTGCCCTTTTTGTGCTATGTTATGCACAAGATACTCTTGAGTGTGTGTGTCTGAGAGAAAGGGAAAGAAAGGAAGGCATAGGGACTGTGTGTATAATAGATCTCAATGAAAACAAAAGCTAAATCAATTTGGGTTGCCGAGAGACCTAATATTCTATTATGATCAAAATAATGCCAAAGGAAATAGAGAGGTCAAGCAGCAGCAGCAAAAAATTCATCATCAGTCAGGGCAGGAAAATCAAAATAAACTCTTAAGAGTATTGTTTCACAGTGCGGCAGACAGGATCCAGCCTGAGAGGAAGCCAAGATACCTTTTTTGAAAGCTATTGCCACAGTTGCAATGTGTTCCAATCACTAAAAAAAAAAGAAAAAAAAAAGAAAAAAAGAAAAAAAAATGACGATTGAATATCAGATGGCAACATGCTCGATCTTCTATTAGTAACAGATTTTTTTTTTTCTTAAAAACTGGACTGATAACTGTTTTACTTTGTGGCATTACTAAGAATTTCTCCACCATCAAAGAAAGATTAACAATGTGAGAACCCAAAGGGATTAGAGAATCAAGAAAAACTGTAACTGTTTAGACCAAAGATTTGGCAAAACATAACAGTGCCCTGAGGTGTTGGAGCATTAAATGCCAAAAGTATTTGTAGCTTGAGAATTGTGACAGGCTCAGGATTTGGAATTACGGAATTGTTAGTGTTGGCAGCTTTGTTAGAGGGCAGCTGACTCCCAATGATCTTAATTTTGTTCTCAAAGCAGAACATGAACAGTTCACAAAAGTTCTGTTGATGGAGGAAGAGCCAGATTAGACAGCTTCCCTGCAATAAAAAGTTACAAGAGAGTAGGGCAGTCTGCCCGTTCAGCAATTAAGTTGGAATAATAAGCAGATCTGGCTTGTTTCAAAACATCTCTGTACACATTTATATGGTCCAAACTTGTAAGTGTACATGCAGTCAAGAAGTCCTCAAACAGCATTTAACTTGCAGCCCAGAACATTCATTTTTGAGTATATCTGCCACAAAGAGGTTTGCAGAAGTGGTATGCCCTTTAGGACATTATGAGAGTGGTTCAGCTATTATATATCTAGAAGAAAACTGGGAATTTTATGAGGTAATCTGTAATATAATAGGAAGCTGTTTTTGTCTGGCAGACATGCTCAGTTAAAAATGAATAGACAAGTAAGGTATCAAAAACCTTATTTAAGTTTTATTCAGACTTTATTCCATTAAGATTTTGGGGGAATTGGCCAAGAATAAATGTTAGAAGCAAGTAAAAATGAAATAGTGGCACTTAGCTCCTCCTTCACAATTTTTATCTCCAAAGCCTCTTATGAATATCGTTAATATAACAGATGGTTATCCTCCAGATGAAGAAACCAAGTCAGTTAAAAAAATAGGTCTTGATCATACATGGAGTAAGTATGGGTATAGACTTCATATATAAAAACGTTCTTTGAAATCAACAGAAAAAATGTCTTGTGAACAGCTAAATATATGTGCAGTATTTGTGAGGCTTTTGTAATTTGTTGCGGGACACAAACATAACCGTTACAGAACAGAATTAGGACATTGGAATCTCCCATTCCCACTGCCTCTGCCTTTTACAGCCAACTGCAAATAGAGATCATACTGTCACAACTCATTCCCAGCAACGGAAGAGAAGATGACTTTATAAAGCACTGCCCACACCTCTGGCACTTCTGAGGCGACAACTTATGTCAGAACAGCTTTATTTTGTATTGTTTTCTTTCAAGTGGGCTGTCTCAAATTAATTTAACTGATGTTAGCACAGTGTTAAACTTCACAGATAAAAGGGATGATAAAATGATGAAGTACAAGGGAAAATCAGAGATGCTCTAAGAGTATCTGAAATGAACTCAAGGATATGAGAGGAGGAATAACAAGAATTAATCTGAGCTACAGGAGACAGGGAGAAAAGGTTCTTGCAGCACAACGGAAGCAGGCTGATGCCTAGACAAGAAACATGAGCAGAAAAAATGGTGCAATGCCTTAAAATGGTACCCTTGCCCATAGTGCAGGACTGAGGCAGACTGACAACACAGGAGAACAGATTTTTGTTATTCCATGGCTGCATCTTCTGTGACACATCTGTCCCAAACAGCTTGTGATCTCAGCCAATCTTTCATGAAGTCCCACAATGACAGACAGTTTCATTTAGATTACAGAACATCATGGTGCTTGCATTCTGTAACAGAATTCTGTGCTGCCAGAGGATACCGTGTAACCTGTGACTTTAATATTCATAATTATTTTGATTCTGTGCTTCAGATATAGCCCTATTTCTAGTATGGCATTGAAATAACCAGAAAGCCTAAACCTGGAAAACAAAGTTAAACCATCATAAGACATGCAATTTTTTTTTTTTTTTTTTTCCAATGCACCTCTCTATTACAAGCAGCATGACTCTGGGAGGCAAGATCCAGGAGTCCTAGATATTCTTTAGCTGTCACTGCTTGTTGTACAAAGTACATGACATGTACAGCAATAATCATTCCCAATGAATGAGTGACAGAGAGGATGGAGCACAAAGATGACAGCTTCATCTAAAAACCTGAGAAAAACTGTACAGCAGTACAGTCACAATTGGAAGTAGCCACGGAACTGAAGCATTCAGACTATTTATTTTATGAATTTCACAGTGGAAATTCATTCAATGGAAAGTGGCCCAGAAGTGAATTGATTTCCTTTGCCTGTGCCCTTAAATTTGATGAAAAGAGTCTTTGGTAAAGCTACTGAAAGTCCTATTTGTGGCAGCTAGATCATAAAGTACAGTGTTGTTCTTGGAGCTAACTCTGAGACTGGGACACTTGAGATTTGAGGGTTTAACTGAGTATTGCAAAATCTTTTCTAAATTGCCTCCTCCACATAGGTTTTGTGTTTTTTTCTCTTATGTTTTTTCTGTATTAATTACTAGCAGAGAATTCTTCAGTTACTTCTGCATGATGAAGTAGAGGAAAATGTGTAACTGTTTGTTCTGTTTTAGGAAACTGAACAACTTGCTACACCTTCTATGGCTTCAGTGTTTATTGTTGTAAGATTAAAGACAGAGTGCATATGGCAGTAATTCTGATATTTCTTTTTGTGCATGAATCATACAGCACAGTTGGACACATTGGGAAATCATATTATGTGTTTTATCATCAGAAAGGGTCATAAGCAGTAAGAGAAAGAAGTTCAAACTCACGGAGAAAAGAGGAGGTTAGTAGAAGCACAGAATGGTTGAGGCTGGCAAGGACATTTGGATGCCGTCTGGTCCAAGCCCCTGCTCAGGTAGGGCCACCTACAGCTACTTGCCCAGGAGCACATCCAGGCAGCGTTTGAATATCCCCAAAGATGGCAACTCCACAGCCTTGCTGGGCAACCTGTGCCACTGCTAAGTCACCCTCACAGTGAAAAAGGGCTTCCTGACGTTCAGAGGAACCTCCCGTGTTTGTTTGTGCCCACTGCCTCTAGTCCTGGCACTGGGCACCTCTGACCAGAGCCTGGCTCCATCCCCTTTGCACCCTCCCTTCAGGTGTTTATAGACACTGATGAGATCCCCCTGAGCCTCCTCTTCTCCAGGCTGAACAGTCCCAGCTCTCTCAGTCTTTCCTCATAGGAGAGGTGCTCTTGCCCCTGAATCATTTTTGCGGCCCTTCACTGGGGCCTTCATTCTCTTTTAGCATGTCCATGTCTCTATTGTACCGAGGAGCCCAAAACGGCTCCAATCATCCAATCCAGCACTAAAATTGGCTTAAAGTAAAAATTTTAAAATTAAAATGATGATAAACAGTAACTTCTTTTTCTCATTTGGTATGCTAGTTAATAGAAAATAATAATGTAACTTTGTGTGATGCTATAGAGAAGAGTTCTGAAGAAAAATGCAGGGCAGCAAGAAAGCTTTTGGCAAGAACTGTGCTTGTGTGAGCACAGCTGCATGCTTTAGCTCAACTACCTGAAAGTTTTGATCAAAACAAAAGCAATAGTATAATTGACCAAGGGGGTATCTCTTAACCTCTTTATCTCAGTCCTCAGTTGTGTGAGGGCAGAGGAATTCACTCCTTTTCCATTCAAAAAGTTCACTGCAGTTAGCCCTGTTCTGTAAGCCTAACTAGACACCAGAAGTGATACAAAAGCAGATAAAAGGAAGCTGGCAACTGGATGGGAGTGCAAGGTGGGCAAATTTGTCACTAGAATCCACAATAAATACTGAGAGGAACTGTGTTGTTGAAGTAGTCAATTGTCTTTGCAACGCTTTGGAATGGTTCACAGAAAGAAAAATACAGAAGCTTTACGCATCTGTTGAGTGGAAAAGAAATAGGTACAGAAAGGTCAAATAGACTGTGAGATCCTAGAATTGTCTTTCCCAGATAGGTACCTGCAGGTTTTGACAGTACATCTACACGTTCTGTTTAATCTCGCCTAACAGCAAGCTTCTCACTGTCCTGCTTTTCTGTTCCCTGTCCTGCCTTCACCAAGGTAGAATTGGACCTATCAATCATGAGGCCTCTGAGTGAGTTGGTTTTGTTCACTGAGCCAGTAGGTAACTAATCTACAAAAAAAGAAGGGTAGGTTCTCAAACAAATCAGCAGGCTGATCTGACACACAGCACTGTTGCATGATTATTTTATATGACACAAATGACTGTATAGATCTTGCTGCTTGTGATGCATGGGAAGAGAGAAGAAAGAATGGGATACTTCCTTTTGGCAACAGCCCACCATTAAGTCATGGCCCACAGTTAAGTCAGAATACATGCAACATAAAAGGGCATCCTCACTGTGTAACTTTTTGAATCTGACTAGTCCTGTTGCATCCATAAGGACTCCCATCACTTTGTTTTTTTATATCACGTCACAGACTGGCTCCTACAGTCAGTCTTCCTTGCTGATAGTAGCATCTCACGGGCTGTGTGCTAGGCCCTGTACCGCCTCCTCTGGGTCTTACTTACATACCAGTCCCCTTCTTCAATTGCTGGAGAAAAGGCCTTGAAGAAAAGCAGATGAAGGAGTGTAGGCTATGAAAGAATGAAAAATAACATGCAGCTCCAGTTACAGAGAGACAGAATAATCTTCTCACCAACATTACTCATTTCCTAACCCTCAGTAACATACAGTAACATGCAGGAGCCATATATGAAAAGGGGGTCTAGTGTTATCACTACTGATTCTGAAGTGAGTGACTACTCAGACTCCTTACTTTTCTGTTCAATTCTATCTACTGCAGAGATCTTCTGTTGAAAAGTTTCATGAGTAATTATACGAAACACTGACGTTCTTGATCCTATGCCTCTTCCTCTTGCCCTGAAATTCAATAGGAAATGTTCCTTTGATGGTATTTGGATATAAAGCTATAATCACAGCCTCGTATCAGGATACTTCAGTTACAGTTATATGTTGGACTGACGAAACCATGAAAACTTTTGGCTAGTTTTGTCTTGCAGAATAATTATGGCTCTTGGTCCCTAGACTTTACATTCAGGAAGGGAAGAAGGGGTCAGTAAAAGCAGCTGTACTCCAAAAACAGCTCTGTATCTGTGGTACTCATCTCTCAGGCTACCGTTCTGACATGCTGAGAGAAAAGCAAGATAGCTCTGTTAATAGTTTTTAGGTGTCTCTTAGCCGGCAGCTTCTGAAACATCTACTTCTGTCTTTGGTCTCCAAAGAGTATCCCAGGCTAATCAAAGTGACTTCATTCTATTTCTCTACACTTTTCTCCAAGTCCAATACTGCTGCTGCTATTCCCTATGTGATTGAAGATGAATGAGTAAAAATATAACTTCACCAAGGCGCAGGAACACTGACTGAATTCAAAAGAAATTAAAATAATGGAAATAAGTGATCTATTATTACGGTCATAAAAAAGGTTACGCCTACATGACTCATACCAATACGTCACCAATTTGAAAATAAAAAGCATATCCATCCTTGAAACATTTTGAACTTGTTTCTTCCTAAAACAAAGTATCTCAGCTACATCTTATTCAACCAGAATTCAAGTAAAGACTGGATTTTATGTCATCCCTTCAGACCCTTACCCCTGTCACAGTCAATGGAAGTAGCCACTACAGCTATGTGTTATCACTAGGGAACTTTAATTACGCCTTTCTTTTGACTTCAAATAAAGAAGGAAATAGAAGGCAGGACATATCTCTGAGTGTAATTTGTTCTTACTACTTTCTTCATTCTATCTTTTTCTTTGTGTGGTTTTGGGATTTCCTGGGGAAAAAAATGACATACAAAATAAACATGATCTGTTTATCTTTCTTCTCTGCTTATTCAGTGTTTCAATTTTGTAAATAAGGATATGGAAAAATGAACCAGCATAATCATACTTAAACACTATGTAACTAGAGTAAATCTGTTCTCCAAGTTCTATTGAAATTATGGCACTAATCATGAGATGGGGCTAAAAGTGACGTGTAGTCTCTGAGTACATAATATTCGATATAGCTGAATATAGTCTTTCCTGGTGCTGTGGTGGCACTAGTTTGAACTAGGTTTCCAAGCAGCTCTTGACATCAGACTTTTACACCTGATTTAAGGCCTTCCGAAGTCAGTGGCAGCTCTGATTACACCTGAAGTCAGGCCAGGCACCCCTTGCCTCTGTCAGCCTGCTTACTCCCAAGCACATTTTCTGGCTACTTTTTTTAGAGACTTTCTTTCCAAGTTTCTTGCAATATGTTTCAGGCTGGTGTGTAAAATTCCTAGTTCATTTTGAAAGACAAATCCTCAAAATACTAAACTCTCTTTTCAACAGCCAATATTTTTGTGAATGAAATGGAACTGCCACCACAGCTTCTCAGCTTTTATAAATAGTTGGGTCTGTGTCAGAGATGGCCGTGACAGTCTGAGAAGCTTTTTCTGCTCTTCAGTCACAGAGCCCTCTTACACAGATTCTACTTGTTTCTCCTGCCCAGGACCGGTAGTTGCAGACAACAAGGGTCTGCTAACCTTTAAGGTCTGTAGTAATAATGTTTTTAATAAAACAACAACCAGCTCATGATCTATAGCTACCTATAATCATACACAATCATTTAGCAGTTCCCTGAGAAGGGACCTGTTGTCACATTCTGTGGAAAGCCACTGGAGTACCTGAAAGACATCTTCGTTCCTCCTCACTCCAATTATGAAAAACGTTTCCTCAGGAAACCAAGGGTTCTGTTAAAAACAATTGTAGTATTCTAAAATATGATACTTTCCAAATACAATTGTTATTCAGAAAACAAAACACAGACATCTTGCAACTGGTTAGCAGACTACAATTTCAGAATTAAGCAACTAATTTAATAATTTCAACTNGACAATCTTCTGAAAACCACTTTTTGCCTGTTTTGCTGACATTATTGCTAGGTAGACAGAGACATGGAACATTAGCAGGTTTTAAAAGCACAGGTTTAGGGAAGGACAACTGCCTCCTACCTCATTCTACTCACTGAGACAACTCATGACGCTGAAGATGATCTTGTTGGAATAGTAGATGCAAAGTTGAATATGAACTCAGTGACTGATGGGCTTGTAACAGCCTCAGCCAGCCAGCTCCAACTGAAGCAGCTGACACCTGTTCAAGATCTCAATGAAACTCAAAGCTGCCTTCATCATGTCCTTGCCCAGCAGGAAGAGACAAAGCTTCCAGGCAAGCTAAAGGTTAGATAAGGCATATGGACGCTGCCAGGTTATCCAATTTCACACAGGATGCTAAGGCTTCAGACAGTGATACAGAAGTCTGTTTACTGCTGGAAACAGTATCTCAGACAGGTAGCCTCAGAGCACAATTTTGACTCTGCTGTGATTCAGGACGACCTAATTGCACTTGATTTCTTGTCACCATCCTGATGTCTTATTAGCAGTAGCGATAGCAACCACTGGAAGAGAGAGAGACAGTTGTCATTATACTGCTGGAAGAAGCTCCAGTGAAGACTCATCACTTCCTCTCCCAGGGGTAACTGTTGAAAAATACAGAGGGGGGCAGCTGCTGAGCCACTGATCTCTGTGTAGCAATAAGGTAGTGACATAAGTCCCTGTGCAGGCTGATGAGCTAAAACTTTTTGTAAATCTCGTAAAGTCAGTGGGAAGGAAAGGAAACCTGAAGCCTCTACGTCATATTTATGCCAGCTTGCTGCAGTCTGAACTCGTGTCTGTTGTCTTAGCTGTCCCTCATAGATGATTACCTCCCTATTCCAGCTTTCACAGAGGAGTTCTTTCTAATGAATTGACCTGAAGGCCACAGTCATCTTACTGTCCTCTAGAAATCAGCTCTGGGACACTTGACAATTTTGCTCATTTGGGCCATGGCTGAAATATGACTTGTGATAATATCTGTAGTAATGCAGTGGCCTATTCTAGGTCTGAATGCAGACGCACCAATCATGCCTCTATCTTTGAACTGGTGAGAGGTTCAGACACAACTACGGATAAGCTTCATTTAATCTGATTGTAGCTGTGAAATGTCTCTTCTACCACTCTTACCTTCTGGCAGAAAAGACCACGTGTAGACACTCTTAGTCTCAGCAGAAAAACATCCCTAGCCAAGTCGATCTTTACAGGCTGCCAAATGTACAAATCCTACACTACCAAATGTGAAAATCCTACTCAGACAGAAAATGCAATTAATAGGGAAGCATCACAGACAGAAGACAGACAGAAGAAAAGGTCAGCCAACAAGGACACCCCTGCTGGAAGGCTTCACAAATGCGCTGTTCATGTGCTCGAGTATCCTGCTTTGACGGAGGCAAGCACTACTTTGTAAGAACAGAGTTTACACTGATGCTAAAGAGGCAGAAAAAAAGATCCAAGTTCTAATTTACATTTCAAACACTCATTTTGCTTTTCTAAATGATTTGAATCTGATTTCCTAATGACATTATAATTTATGAATCATGTCATTAAAAGACAACACTTTAGCTGTAGATGACATTGTTTATCCTCTAGGGGAACATTTGCTGCATTAGACATAATACACATAGCCAATGTGTTTATGAAATGAGTACCAATTTTGTCTTCACGTTCAAGAAGATTTACTGGTTCAAATTTACAGATTGGTGTCTTAAGTGTGAAAACAGTAGTTTGCACATCACGTGATATATCAGTCTGCTTTTATAGCAATGTATTAGCACAACAGTTGTGAATAAACTCAGGATTTACAACAGTACTAAGCTCTTCTACAAAGGGATACATATAAAGCTGTCACTTCCCTGGCTCTGCTGTCTGAAGTTAGAGAATTCTGACACAAAACACTGCTAAATCTAAGAAAGTGCTGGGTTTTCTGTCAACTGGGGGAGAGACAGGGCATAGCCCCAAGAAGGAAAAAGCTTTCCTGGAACTGAATTTTAAGTATTCACTGTAATCCCCTGCCTTGAGCAGCAGCCACAACTGGCAATCTTAGGGGTGACTTTTTTCTCACTTGTCAGGTTGATGGAAGGAAAGATGTGAAGGAAGAGATCTGTAAAAAGTGAGTTCCCTAGAAGCCTGCAGTGCCAATGAAATGATAAGAATGCTAATGTTTAAAAAAAGCCTGAACATTTGAGAGCAGAGCAGTACATGGACTTTATCAATCTGATGTTTTAATGAGAAGAAAAATGCCACCAGTAGTTTGCCAAGCCAAAATCTCTCTATTTCTAAGAATACCATTGACATATCCCTAGATACAATCAAAGAAACATCTGCTCTGTTTCTACTCTGTTGCTTCTGCTAGAAACCAGGGCCATATTTTAAGGTACATAAAAATGGACATGAGTAAATCAGCTTCCAAGTAGCATTTGTGGAATTTGATTTGAATCCCTCAAAGTCTATTTTGAACCAGAAAACAATAATCAACATAAGGTTTTTGAGCCTCTGATGATGATTATCTAGAATTTAATGGATTAAATAATATAAATGAAATTCTGTAATTTGTTTCATCATCCAAAACAGCACTTTCTCAACCAAAACTCTGTGAGATGTGCCATCCAAAACACTATGTAATTAAGGTATGCTTCCAAGACATAGATAAAATTTGGCATCCAGCAAAGCATACTCAGTCTGAAAAGTGAAAAAATAACAAAAGTTTCAATGGCGCTATAATTAGACTAAGCATTTCAGCATATAAACCACAATGTAAAATCATATTTCTGAAAGCATTTCCCAGTAAAAGGATATTAACACATCTGACCCTTGAGCTCTTTATTCCAAGTTCCTTTGCTTGCAGCCACAAATTTAATTCCTTTTCATGCTACAGTCCTTCATATCAATGGATGACAAAGCCCCCCCCCCCCAAAAAAAAANGTTAAGGCTGCTGAAAGGTTAGCAGGAAATACAGAAGAGAACACAAATAGCAAGTGGAATGTGTCATCAGCAGCAGTTTTTGATAAATTAAATGTTGAGAAGTGATAACACTATAAGCAAATTGCCATTGCAGACAATTGCATTTCTATGCATTATGTATATTCAATGCATTTTGTAGGAAGTTCTTGTTTTAAAATGCTTTGCACAGTCTTCAGGACTTAGGGGGTTGTTGCCACTTTTAAAAAATCTTTAAAATATTACTCTTTTCCAGTAGCCTAATGCTGTAAAGTCTAAAAACAATACCGAAAAGCTCCCTAGTGCCTGAAACCTCCCTTCCCATAAGTGAACAAGGTGTTAAAAATCTCCAGCTTTTCATTATGTCGGCCTTCTTGGGACCTTTTTTGGTAATGGGAGTTCAAAGCTGAGATCCTTCAAGCACCTCTGAACATTTGACTTGTAAACATAAAGGGTCCCACTGGCATCAGCGCAGCTTTCCAAAACTGAAAATCAGATTTATTTCCAACTGATCTAGAATTGCCTTCTCAAAAATAACACACTAACTTTACCATTCATTACCAGCACTGCATAAAACCCTATGATAAGGGTAACTGCTGTAACAAGTTACTGGGCAGAAAATGTAGAATTTGGAAAACATTCTAGAACAGGATTTTTATAAAATAAATGGCTTAGAATACGGACAATCACCTTAAAATAGGTAATGGATAGGGAAAGATAATAGCTTAAATGGCACTCATTTAAATATCAAAAAACCCATGCAAACAAATACCACTAAAATGTCCATATACAGAGTTATTGTATCATGCCAGTCAGAATACTACTTTTTTTTTTCCAAGTGCAAGAAACCATCAGACTTGCCTAGATATTGTGACATATCTATTCTTAATGAGGATCACTGTACAGCTGTTTACATATAACCAAGTGTAACACTCTTCAAACTAAAGGCACTAAGAAAAACACCAACTACATATGCTTGCCTACAGCTTGGCACTTACTGCTCATCTTGTAAGCAGCACTAGAGGCCCTTCCTAGGTCCTTAACCCTGGCAGAATTCCTTTAGCTACTGCATGCATTTAATGTACAACAATGTATACAAAATGACTTCATATAGACAAAGGATCTTGGAATGCATATCTCAGAAATTTGATCTCTGATTGGCAACCTGTTCAGGAAGAGTATTACAGCTATAACAAAATATTTTCTTTAATTCAGCATATATTTACATATTTACATATTGTGTGTGAAACACACAACAAATAGGATGGTATCCAAGTCAAGTGTAGGCAGGCAGTTATATATGCATAAATATGAAATCCCTGTCAAAATTAAAAGGAAATACGCAGATGAGGAACTGGCCCCAGATCTCTGCAGGCAGCTGAAGATAGCTTTCTTAGTGTACTCTGTAAGATAGTAAATGAATTCATCGTTACAGTAACACTGCATCTTACTGATTAAAAACCTATCTAATAAGATAGATGGGGTCCTTGATCAGATACTACTGTTAGCATGGTAACAACAACGTTGAACTTTAGAGACATAGGAATTACACATATCTGTTCTCTCTGTATTGTCTAAGCCATATTTCCTGTACTAATGAAGCTAACATTGCACTTCTGTCAGCACAGCAGGCTCCAGAGTAAGCTGAAGAGAGATGTATCATTTATCCTCACTTTTCACTCATCTTTAAGCAAGCCAACAACATCTTTTTGTCCTTTTAAAACCATCTTTGAAGCAGCTTTCTCCCTGGTTCCAGATACTCAGGTCTTTTCTAAACATTATCACTTTTCATATAAATGTTCTCTAAACATCTGACCATTTTCTTCATTACTCATAAAGGAAAAACTCTTATACATGCCATTGTCACTTCCACCTTAAACAGTTTCAAGCCCCATTTTTCCTCTTGACTACTACAATCTTCTCTGATAATTGAAAGGTGGTCACCAATTCCATTCGCATGTCTTTTCAATGCTATGCTATTCCTCTTCTGACTGATACTTCAGAGTTGCTATTTACCTCCTAAACAATTAATGAGCCCACATCCTACCTCATTCCTAGGCGAATGAGTCCATTCCCCTACCCCCACTTTTATCAAAAAAATAATAATTCAATATTCTTTAATAATTAAATATCTAACAAACAAACTAAATCTGGATGAATTCTTCACCACAGTCATGTGATGGGATGTTGTTTCGTAACTTTTTCAACTTTCCATTTGGATTTTTAAGGAAGGAATTCTCTCCTTTTTTCTCTTAAGAGCCCAGAGCCACGGGCTGCATATCCTGCTTTTCACCTTTGGGCATTATGAGACTAGAAGTAACAATTACTGGAACTTAAAGTTATTGTAAAAGGCCTAATTTTCAAACACTTCTACATTTACCTTTAGGTGCAAGTAGTTCCATAAAAGCGAGTCCGTGGGCATAGTCAATGGATGTGCAAAAGTGTTTGGAAAACTGGAATCTTTATTGTAAGTAATAATCAGAGAAAGAAAAAACTCAAACAAACAAACAAACAAAAACCATAATTTTAAGATGCTAGGAAGATGTTTTAACTTTTTTTTTGAGTTGAAAACAAAGAAATTTGACTGAACACTTCCTTAGAGCTAGGCTTTACTGCTACATTTTTTTTCTTTTTTCCCTATGGAATCTGATGCAACTGCAGACTGCATGAAAAACAGAACTCAAATGAATGACTATGTGCTAAATGCTCACTGCAGTGGGATGTGCAATTACAGATAGCTCTGATATCCTGTAAACAAATGGGCTCAAAGCAAAAATGGTTCTTGCTCCAGCTGTAATATTTTGAAAACACATTGCTGGTATCACCTAAATAAATGCTTTGACCAGTAGAGTGGAAAGGGTGACACTTCAAATTGAGTTTGGATACAAAATTCAAAAAGCTTAAAAACTATTCACCAAAAGGAAGACACTTATCCGGAGCATAGGACACATTTATTTTGCATAAGTGCACCAGATGACAGGAGAAATCTAAGCCGTTTTACAAGTGATTTAATAGAAGAGACAGCACATACGATACACTCCATCTTTCTGAAGTTACATAAAGGAAAAGACAAAAAAAAATACAAACAAAACTCCCCATAAACTTCTTCCTCCATTACTCATGAAGGCCATATATGGTGACTTGTAATTTGTGGACCTTCAGTTGTTTTTTTAACTGTGGTCTCTTAGAATTATATACCATCACAATGGCCCTGATACTTTATAGCTTTTAACCTTATTATAACACAGACAATGCATAAGATGAAGTGGTGTCGTTTCTTAAGTCTTTATGGGATTAAAGTTTGGCTTTAAACATATGACTCTATTCTACCAGTGATAAACCAAAAACCTGAGGCAAGTAATACAATGGCATTCTGAAACAATATGGGCCAAGACTGAGGCTGGTAATGATGACATACTTTCAATGATTCAGGTCTGGGAATCAAAAACCTATTTCAAAATGAGGAAATAAAAATAAAAGCTCAGTTATAGCAGCCTTACAGAACACAACGCTTACTCCAAGTTTTATCCTGGCAGCTGTCAAGCAGTTATCATTGATGAAAGTGCCTGCAGACCCATAAAGCATTATTATTACATATGTCATGCCCAGAATTCTTTTTACCTATATAACATGATATACTAGAGCAGTTTGGATATGAAATATTTCTGTATCACTACAATAACTCATAGAGCACTAAAATGCCACAGAGCTGAAAGGAAGTGCTAGAATTATTGCCAATGCTAGTACCACTAGAAATCAAAAACTGTCAGATGCTATACGCTTAATATATCTCTCTTCTGTACCTCTTTTAAACTGCAAAGACCCCCTCAGAAGCAATGAAACACCTCATTACAAATATTATTACTTAAACTGAAGGCTGTCAAACAGTAGCCACTTACTCTTTTTAAAGGCTTGATTACGCCAGAAGACAATAAGCACCAAAATAGTGCATGTCTGCTAGCACTAAAATGCAGAATGTCCTGTGAACCGTATTACAAACACACAAACACAAGACAGTTTTAATATAGTCTCTTAATGGACAATGTAATTTTGTCACAACAGCCTTTGGTCACTTACCGGAAAAAAAAAAAAAAAACCAGAATGTGCTTATCTGTAACTTCTACTCAAATTTAAGGATAGAGGTAATATTTCAACTAAAAGCTACACAGCCAGATGACGCCTGCTCTAATATTTGACCCATATGGAAAGATTGAAGGAATTGGGGTTGTTTAGTCTACAGAAAAGAAAACTGAGGGGAGAAATGATAACAGTCTTCAAATCAGCTGCACCAAAGAGGTGAACAAATTGTTCATGCCTAGGGAGGATAGAAGAGGAACGAATGGTCTTCTGCTGTAGATCCTCCCCTGATTTTGCACTTTTTTATAGAGAGAGAGAAGCTGTGCCTGTGCAAATCCACTGTGAATTCAGAGTACAGCAGACTGTACCGTTTGCTTTTGCAGACTCTGCAGAATCTTCAAGATAGTTGTGAATAATACAGCAGAAAAAAAATAAAGAAATCATCACATATTTTTAAATATTATTCCCTAGTTTGAGCTGGGCCATTAGGACAGCTCAGTTGGAAGGGAGCTACAGAGATCATCGAGTCCAACTGCCTGACCACTTCAGTGCTAACCAAAAGTTAAAGCTTATTATTGAGGGCATTATCCAAATGAACACTGAACACTGACAGGCATGGGGCATCAACCACCTCACTAGGAAGCCTGTTCCAATGTTAGACCACTCTCACAGTACAGAAATTTTTCCTAATATCTAGTCTAAACCTCCTATGAGGGAAGGTTTCCTTTGTTTCATTCAAAGGATTACTTTCTTTCTTTCTAGTTACTACAAACCCTACTGTTTGTCATAATTTTGTCTACCTTCAGTTTGATAATCACAACATCAAATTCCTAAAAAAAAAGAACATGTAGTTCTTGTTTTAGCCTCAGAAAAAGATTTTCCATGTAAAACTGGGTTTTCATTGAACATATTAAGTTTCTGCCTCTTTTAGAGATTTCCTGTTTAAACATTATTTTATCTTCTTCCAAAAATTATTTAGCAGCATCACCAACGTGCATAAACTTTCCAAAGTAATGTAAACCAGATACTGTCTCATCTTGCTGTTTTCAAGTCTCTTTAATGCTACGCAGCTCTCGTCTCATTCTTCCCACCCCACATACCATCTTGTACACAAATAAAACGTATTTACACCTCTATAAACAGGGAAGCCATCCTGGCAAACGCCAACATTTTTACTGATGGAACGAAAGGGAACTTTGGGTAGCACTCTAGATAGCACTGTTCAGCTTACCTGCACTGAATAAGCCCTTCCATATTAAAAGTATTAAATGGAGCTGGCTAGCCAGACCATCTCTTCTTTATTGCCTTTCTAGCTCATTGCTTGTTTCTCTGCACCTCATGACTTGAACCAGTCTACTGCTATGACTGAATAGCACTAAGAAAATAAAGTCCCATCAGCTAGTATTTCTCTTCTTTTAGATTCAAAACATAGAATTAGTTACTGCTACACCTTTTTCCACCTTTCTGTTAATATCTTCCTTGTGACTTGCATGCATCTTGACTATCAGAAATGCTCTGTCCCATGTAGGTCTCTTCCCATTCACCCTAAACCAAAAAATATTACCTTCAGAGTATTGAATAATATTAACATGCCCTCCTGTATGTGCTAAAAGGAACCCCTTTTCCATTTTCATCACACTCCTCTAAACGTGCCACGGTCTGTAACATTTATTCATTAGTATAAAGATACAACTTTAAAGCAGGTAAATGCTAAATAGGCAACTGTAGTAAGGGTGGACTGCAGTGATAAAGAGAGAGGGAGATAGTAAGTCTTCACCTAAAGAATTTTAACGATTTGAGATGTATGTGATTAGGTACATCTGTGGGTTGCAAAATGTTTCTGTGACTATTTAGTTAAAATCTTTAACTACTTTGTAATCTGCATTTGTACAATAATACAGTTCTTTAAAGTTTATACTCAACTACAGCAAAAATCAGTACATCTTTGGATTTTGTTATATTTCTGTGGTAAATCTTTACTCCAGAGAAAGTCAAACACCATTATGTGATGATGCAACGAAAGTACAGCAACTGAATCATAATTCTAAATTCTCAGTACCTTATCACACTGGCAGAGAAAATAAACACATACTCAGCTTACTCTGAGTAAACTCTCATACTCACATACTCTCTGAAAGTGCACTAACATATAAAATAAGCTAGCATGAGACAGTACAGTTTCAGGCCTGCTTTCAGATTTAAAAAACATGAGTGTGAATTACAGCAACCATTAAAAAGGGGACCAAAGTACTTCTACCATCTACACACACACGAACTAGTTTTGTTTTAGCACTAAGACAAACATTTAACTATCTAAAGAGAGACTGGGTAAGCGCCTTGAACCATGCCCTGAAGCCCCCATAGCCCCCACTGCTGAAAGTGAGTCAGTGCAGGCAGGGTTTCAGTAAAGCCCTCAGTTTTACAAAATTACAGCACTGACTGTGTAGGTCAGGTGCAAAAATTGAGGCCTATTAGTCCAGTCTAGGTTAGTTTTTGACCCACGAGTTCCAACCATAGATATTTTACACCTGTTGAGGGAAGGGGATCTATTTCAGTCAGTCATCAGTTACACCAGATGATCACTGAATGTTTCTGCTCATGTGCTATGTAATGTGGAATCACTGAAAACCCTTCTCTGCTGAGCCTGGCAACTGACTTTTTACTGGAGTCACCTGATGAGAAACCTCATTGCACTCAGGGGTACCAGTGAAGTTAGCATGTGGGGCAGAATGGACAACAGCAGCAAAGTTACATCCCAGCTGAAAAACTGAGTCTGTGACCAGTCTGGAGTCAACTGTGTGCACTAGGCTATGTCTGTGGTACACTGCTGTTTGGATCAGCAGAACACTTTTGCAGTGGATCTTTCCAACACCTCCACTTACTGTGCTTTAGTTCCTGTGCAGAGAGGCCTTGGTACACACCAGCTGGATGCCCTTCAGAGGAAACTAAACCAGAAGACATGTTGCAGAAGCACGCCCAACAGGCTTCAACTGCTAGTTGGCATTTAGTCAACTCAACGCACCGCCTGAAAAGCACACAGTGCAGACGTCAACCGTTCAGCACCAACTGTTGTGTCCCACAAATCCGTCTCTACTACTTGCCAATGTAGGCATAGTCCCAAGCTGCAAGGCTCTGCGGCAATGACAGCGGGCCCATGGCAGCACAGAGCTTGCTTTCCCGCTGGCACGCTTTGTGGCCAGCACCAAGCTCTGCCTAGGCGCTACGTATGCCCCGTGCCTCACAGCTACCCGGTTGGATCCTGATCATGCTTTCACATGCCACTGTCAGCCTCCTGCTTGCAGCATGTTAATATCTATTAATTATTTTTCCTTCATATGCTGGAACTTAGGAGGCCAGATTTCACTGTGTTAGTTTGTAAATATTTCAGGAACTGCCAGCCCATCACTGTTTAGGGCAGATCCTGAATGTGAAAGACTTTTGAGCAGAGAAGGTGACAGGTCAGTGTCAAAGCTAAAGCAACTTGCTAGACTGGGGTCCCTTCTCCCTGTCTTGGTTGGCAATGGCCTGGGAAAGACATTTATGTTTGCTGAATTTGGTTTGGTGTAGCTCCTTACGGCCCAGAGCTAGGGCTGCACACACGGGTGCCAGGCAGCGCACCACTACTGCTTAGGCAAAGGAAGAGTCAGTTTCTTGCACTGCAAGCTCCTTACAGGCTCGCGTCGCTTCTCCACGCCTTGCATACACCGACGGCGAACGAACACCCTCGCCACCTCGTCCCCTTCCGGGATATTCAGGGAGCCCTCCCGCACTCCGGGGCTCGCGGAAGGCAGCGCACGGCTGCTTAGCCGCTCGCGGCACCTCCAGCCCCGGCTTGGCGAGGCTGACCCCGGGGACGCCGCTCAGCTTCCCGCCCCCACCTCGCGGCCCCGCAGGGGACGGGCACTGTGACCACCTCGGCATTTGTAACCGCCCCAAACCCAGCCAGGGGCTCGGAGCTCGCCCTCGCAGCCGCCCCCGCAGCCGAGATGGGGGAAGACCCGCCCGGAACAAGGCCGCGGGGCCCAAAGCGCGGCGGCGGCGGCCGCCCCGCTCCTCCCGCCGCCCGCCTCG
>VXAL01016931.1:29903-69162 GCA_013399475.1 Chauna torquata
CCGGCCGGACCCCCGCGCCGCGGGCGGGGATTTTCAGTGCCACCAACAGCCCTCGCCTCCGTGAATTTAACCCCCCCCCCCGTAAATGTCATGTGCTTTGGCCTCTAAATCGCTTCCAATTAATATGCTCCGCGTCTTCATTAACACATGAAGTACTTTGTTTGTTCGGACCTTCTGCCTGGGATTTCGCTTTCTAGCCGCTGTGGAGAATTGGAGCTGCCGGTCGTCCTTGTCGAAGCCACTTGGAGCTTTACAGAGCTCGTCAAATCGTAGCAGTTTTGTCTCTTCCAGGCTGCATAGTTTTATTTAATCTTTCCTCATATGGAAGGCATTCCATCAGTGAGCATCTGTGCTGCCCTCTTCTCTGCCTTTCCTAGGTTGGTTGTATCGTTCTGCAATAGAGAAGCCAGAATTGCATGCAGCGCAGGGTGTGAAGACACAGTACAGATGTATACCATGGCATAATTATGTCCATCTCTTGTCCTCTTCCATTTTTAGTAATTTCTGACGTTCGGTTTCTTTCTCTGATCTTCATAAACCTGGATCAAACTTTTCATCAAACTGTTCAGGGAGAATCCAGATGTATTTTCTGTGGTAACCTATTTAGTTCCCCTCATTGTGGCTGTGTAGTCATTTTTTCCACATGCGATACTTTGCATTTATCAGGAGTTCATTTGTCACTATATCACCTAGTCAGTAGAAATCATGAGGTCTTTCCAGTCAATTCCCCCCTGCCCCCAAATTAATTAATACTGTTTGCCATTTTTTCACTTTGATATAAACCCTCTTCTGTAGATTATGTACAGGTATGTTCACCATAACCAGCCTCTCTTAATGTTGGACTCTTTTTCATTTCAGTCATGAAATACCTACTGCAAATTGTAAAAAAGATTAAATATTTACATAATTATTAACCAGACTTATGTTCATAATGTTTGTTTCGTAAGAATCTTTGGTGAAGAATCTGGCCACGTTTGTGGAAATTTGAGGCTGCTGTGCTGACTAACTCGCTAGTGTCTCAGAAAACTTCAAGAGATTTGCTTAAGAGAACATGGCTTCTCAAGGGAAAAAATGACATATAGGGCTCCTGTGTTTCTGTATTTGATTTCCTGGCCAGAAGTATTTACAGACGTGTTATGCAGTGCATAATTATGAAGCTCAGTGCTTTCCAAACACCAAACAGGTAGAGCAGGTGTGTGGAGTGTGAATGGGAAGCCTGGAACTTACCTTTGGTCACAGATGCAGAATAAGCCCAAGCGAAAAGTTGTGGAAGTCCTGGGCTTGCTGCTTAGCTGAGCTCTGCCGTCTGTGAAGCCTCCTGCATGGGTTAGGTTTCAAACGTATCTTCAGACTTGTGTCCATGTGCACTGTGGAAGCGTTTGATGTTACAGCTACTTGGGCATTGTTTCATAGCCTTGCTGCTTGTATTGCCAGACGCTTACTGGCATATTTCAGGCAGTCATCTACATGGACAACATTTTCACTGAAAATAAGGTGTGTTTAGAACACCTACACAGGCAATAACCCATACCTAGAGAGTCCTGATGACAAAATACAGAGAGGTATATTTATAAAGATATCAAGAAATCAGTGAAAGTTTGTTGTTAATACTTGGGGAGCCACTCATCTAAGAAGTATGTTATTTAGTGCCAAGTGCCAAGGAAATGAATGAGGTGTATCAAAAGGAATTTTATTTTCTTTTTATAGCTTTTATAATGTTAGCCAAAAGTTCAGCAGTCAAAACCACATGGAAGATCAAGAAATGGTAGAAATGTTTAGTAGGAGAGCATGAAAGAGACATTCACTTTGGAGAGACTGTGGTCATTTATTATCATCATTGGACTAATTTTCTTAGAGTTGCAGAGAAGTAATGTTTGGTTGAGTGCCACAAGGAACAGCAAATACCACATCATAGCAATACACATTGCTGTTTCCTAGAAGTTGTAATAGTTTTTATGTAACTTTTTCAGAACTTCAAAATGCCTCATTTCCTGACAGCTGTTCCTGTTTTCAGTAATTGTTGGAACATTTTTTTGACGTTCAGCAATGCGTTCAGATATTCTGAACTATATTAAAATGCCTTTTAACTCTTCTGTCTTTTCCAAGTATGCTTTTTAGCAACATGTACATAGAAGCTTTCAGGCAATCAGCTACCTAGTGTAGCCTGGTTATTTCTCTGGGCAGTTTTGAATTCTTATGCGGGAAGGTAACACACTGCTGGAGCGGTAAGGTTTTCTTCCCACTGTTTGTCAATTTAATGAATTGTAGGCTTTCACCTGTACTTAATGATAGACATAAAAATGCCTAGAACGGTGAAGATGATGAGTGGATAGCAAACTATCGTTTGTGGGAAGTGTCAGTACTATAGTTCTTTGTCATTGTTCATGACACTAGAATAGCAGCATTTTTCTTCCTCACTTCCTTTCTTATTTCATGTTTTCCATGCAGCTTTAAACACATGCGTGTCTGGGAAAAAGCTTTTTGAACCGTACCTTCAAACCTGTGATATAACAGTCCCACTGAGGCCTTAAAAACAGTTAGAAGCAAAACGTGTGGTCACCAGTTCTCTACAGTTTTCTGCCTAATCTGGTTTTGGTAGCTGGAAGGAAAACAGCACCCTCAGGAACTGAAGGATACTATTAATATAGACCAGTCAGAGGCTGTTTCTTACCAGTGTACACTTTGAAAAGCTTGGTCTTTTTGTTGCGCTTATGTTTGTATCTCCTGTGTTCTCTTCACAAAAATGTCTAGGTATTCTTTGATGTGAAGATTGGAGACAGAGATGTTGGCAGAATTACAATTGGATTGTTTGGAAAGGTTGTTCCAAAAACTGTGGAGAACTTCGTTGCATTGGCAACTGGAGAAGTACGTTTGCGGTTTTCTTCCACTGTGTGCTGAAGTTTGGATTGGGAAATAAATATTTGTTAAATGCCATTTCAGTTGTGAACTGTCCATCTTAATTCGGTGGATTCAGTGCAAGAGTGCCATCCCTGAGGCTGTGCTCAGGTGTGTCAGACACGAAAGTCCTTGCTGCATGGTTCACAAAATGTAATTATGAGAAGTTGGATAGCACCTCAGTCTGTCCCTACCATGCAGTTCTAGCGTGTAAGGCACTGTGGTCAGGTACCAGTCAGATAAAGATACCTGCTTTGTGGCAGTGCCTCCCAGCTGCATTCACCTGCATCTCACTTTAATTTGTTTCTTGCCAGTATTTCTCTCAGGTGGTGGTGTATTCTCTGAAATCTGACCATTCACCACATGCTTATTTTCATAGGATCATATAGAACTGTATGTTATATTCATTTAAAGAATTATTTCATTTTCTTAGAGAGGATATGGATACAAAGGAAGTAAATTTCATCGTGTGATCAAAGACTTCATGATTCAAGGAGGGGACTTTACAGCTGGAGATGGATCAGGAGGTAACATACTTAGTATCTTTCAGCTTCCTTCTTTCTTCCAATGCTTACTGAAAAGACAGGCAAAACAGCATTTTCCTTCTTTCTTTCAACTCCCGTAAGTGAAGAAAACATTTGTTTTAGAAGCAACTAGTACTTTTCCAAGCATCTTGGAAGGTAAACTGCAGACATCTGGATTACCAGATTCTAAGTATGTGTAGAGCTTCCTTTATCCTAAACTTTTGCAGATAGCTCTCTTCTGTCTGTGACTTGTCCCCACTCAAGACGCATGGCTTTGTGTGGTGGGTTGAAGCCCCATGGTCAGCTGAGCAGCTCTTACAGCATACTGTCTCCAGAAGATGGATGTCTCTACCTTTCCCCTGCTCTGGCTTTGTGGCATCGCTTCTTCCCTGAGGCACTCAGTGACTGCATGTATACATGAACCAGTTCGACTCATCCAGCAGAAAAGCAATCCGTGATAAAACAATGAAAGTGCATAGAGGGAAGGCAGGTAGGGAAGGAATAGTCTGTCCTCAGCTCAGCCATTTCTGTGGAACTTTCTGAAATGTGCTGTGGGAGGGAATATCCAAGCAGGGATAGAGAAATTAGAAAATGAGGGTCTTGCCCTCACTTTTTCCTTTCTACTGAATTTAAAACTTCTGCCTCCTGAGCCTTTGGAAGACCAGTTCAGCCAGTCCACTAAGGAGGGCAGTCCTAGTGCAGTATCTCTTGCATTGCATGCATTCTGGCTTCTGATTTCTTCTCTTCCTTTACACACATATTCTTCAGGCGCTACGATTTGAACTGTCTGCACACAATGTTAGTGATTTCCCCGCGGGGACGGAATGGAAAACACACATTCCTTTTCCTTGCAGTGAACAATGGGGAAGGCTAAAATACCAAAGACACAGTTTTAGCATTAAAGGTAGGCAATGTTTGTTTGCCTGCTAATACTGTTTATTGGGATAGCATCTGGCGGCGTGTTGGGAGCAGTGTCCCTGCTGTGTTAGGCACTGTACAAATAAAGAATGCAACAGTGTTCTCTTTTCAAAGTGATGGTGGTTTAAACATGACTAACATTTTCTCTTCTAAGGTATTTTAAAACATCAAAATCTTTATGTAATGTTTGTACAAATACACACTGAGTCTTTTAGGCTAGCTTTCCTTTGGTCTTCATATATTTCTAAACATGTCTAAAGAAATTTTGTATACAAGGAGGAAAAAGTTATAAATACTAAAATTGTCACAAAACGTGGCTACCTTATTTTTAGTGGCTATAATTATGTAATTTAATTTGTTGAGGAGGGTGAAGAATACTGTTGTTTAGTGGTGTACGTCAGCAGGACCTTTGAACACTGACTTTGCTTGTTAAATTCAGAGGCTAAAGCATGATCAGTTTTAAATATTCTCTCATTATATCTGGTGTTCAAGCTTACCTTATTTTTTACACATTAAATGCTTTTAGTTTACAGAATCACTAATGATACAACAGTGATGTTGCTGGGCTTACTCAAATGATGAATCTTTAAGTCCTCAATTTGTACTTTGCTTTTGAAGCAAAGTATTTTTGAAGAAAAAGTTCTTTTTATTTTTATTTTTATTTTTTATAGTTTCTTATTTTGTGTCATAGGAAGAAGCATCTATGGAGAAAGGTTTCCAGATGAGAACTTCAAGCTCAAACACTATGGAATTGGATGGGTTAGCATGGCTAATTCTGGCCCAGACACCAATGGATCCCAGTTCTTCATCAGTGTGACAAAGCCTTCCTGGTTAGATGGAAAACATGTAGTATTTGGTAAAGTCCTTGATGGAATGGTAAGCTAAAAGTAATGGTAACATTAATTCAGGAAAATCTGGACAAATTCTGCCACATCGTATCTGTGTTAGTGTAACTTACAATTGAGTGCTAGTCTAATGTGTACATACTAGTAAACCAATGTGAAGAATTTGAAGCTGAAAGATTTAGAACTGAAATAAATGACAACCTGTTTAAAAAGGAAAAAATCTATAATTAATACCCTCAAAATGAACACAGCAGCAAAACTGATTAAATATATCATTGCAAAGGCTGAACTGTATTTAAGTTCAAAAATGTTATTTCCAACTGATTATACTTTTCCTTTTAACTTACTCCATTTATGTATGTTTTGAAATGAACGGGGAAACATGACCTGCTGCACTGATCAGTTCTTTGTGGAGCCTGAAAAGCTCATCAGAACGCTTTCCACCCCCCATCCCCTCCTGCATATTGAATTCAATTCTTATGAGCTACAGCAGTAGCTAAAATTTTTGAGGAGAAATTTAGACTGTTTTTGTTCAGTTAGATTAATGCGCAGATATCCAAAGACAGGTAGTCAATATTTCTACCTGAATTTTGTCCTTTAAAAATACTGCTTTAATTAGTTGCCTAACATGAAGCCTGTATTTTACCTTTTCCTGTCTGGAGGGCACAGTACTGCACTTAAAATCTGTGGTTCAGTTATACTGAAGGTAAAAGCAGTCGTCAGATTTCTATAAGCACAGTTGTGCTGTATGACTGGAAAAATATTTACTGCTCATCCTTTATGATCTCTGGATTCAGTTTCTGCTCATAGACTACAGATAAGACTCTGTATGTGCTAGGTTGATCAGCTGAATGGATATTTTCTGTTGCTCCTTTGTAATACTTTTGTTGGCTGAAAGTTTTTTATAGAAGGGCAGACGGCCTTCCTTGTGCTTCTGCCAACTTTGTGTGGGTTCTAGAGTGGCACAACAGTTAATGTGGAAAAAAGCGTCTGTGGGAACTCAACAGCGGAAGGGTCTTTGTTTAGATGTTGCTTAATAAATGGTAATGCTAGGAGCACTTGGTTGCTTACCTGGAACCAGACTTGAGCCACCGGAGTTTCCTTGACTAAACTGAACTTTTTTTTATTTTATTTTTTACACAGTCTGTGGTGCACTCGATAGAACTTCAGCAAACAGATGAGCACGACCGCCCCCTTCAAGACTGTGTGATTGTGAACAGTGGCAAAATAGCTGTAAAAGAACCATTTGTAGTTGAAGTAGATGACTGGTGAGACCAACAGTTGAAATGGAAAATAAAATGTAATTCTTTTAGGCCATGTTTCTGACTGATGTCAATTATCCATTGATTTTTTTTTTTTCTTAAGACACATGAGGCTATATGTAGACAATGCTTATCATTTGCCAAGTACATAAAAGCTAGGGCTGTTGCTGTAACAACTTAATGGAGCTGTTACTCCTTGAAATTCAAGACATATCCTGCTAAATCCTAGATCTTGCAGAAGAAGTCTCTCATGAAAAAAATTTAGAAGTTCATCTGTTTTTTCAGGGCTTGAAACAGTCATTTTGTTTTCTTTGGAAATTTTTGCAACTTTTGTTTCTACTTTTTCAACTGAAAATGTTATTTTCTGTAAAAGTTATTTTCTGCTTCTTTTAAACATGTTTCTCTGGGGAAAAAAAGTAAAACAAATGTTTTGAATAAATAAACTTGGATTCCATATAAATACTTAATGAGCAGTTTTTTTTTTCTTTTTTTCGTTCCACCAAAGGCCTTTCTTTTTTACCTCAGTTGATTCTACAATGTACGCAGGGGTGCTGCTTTTCAGATGAGGTTGTAAGATTTGAGCTGGGTGGTAAATTTCTCTAATCTTAACATGTCAGATAAAGTCCCTGGTGTCTTTCAAAAAAACCACTGTATTCAGATACAATCCTATAATCAAGAAAGAGCAGCTCTGTCTATTGTTAAATGAGATCATCCGTTAAAAACAGATAAAACCAGAAAAGAGTCCTTGTTCTATAGCACAGTGGATTTTATAACACAGCTAATCATGTTATCTGTGGTAAGGCTTAAACACTTTTTCAGTTTTGCGCTATGTCAGAGATGCAACTTCATTAGTTTTGTAATGCTTCTTAAATACTCTTATAAGCTGACAGCTTAACTGGTAGCTTTTAAACAACGTCAGCATAATGTTCCACTTAGGGACAGCTGTGTTAGGCTCTTTAATAATTTAGATAGTATTTTCCAGCAAAGAGATACAGACTTTTTTTTTCCTCTTGAGTTTCCAGTATTTTTGAACCTACATAAGATAGAAGAGCTGATGCCAAGATCTGGTGAAGGATTCATCCACCTGCACGCTATGCAGCACACCACTTACTTTTGTAGTGACTAGTTTCCTGAAGGATGGCCTGGAACACACACAAGGCATCCAGACTTTGTGTGGTGTAGGGTAAGAGCGAGTGCTACACCACAGAGCTTGTAGGTACCTACTGGCACACTCTGCCCTTGCAAGTAATCGGGCAAACACTGTGGGCAGGGATTTACCCAAGGTCCTCCTAACGTCTTTTGTAGTTACAGGATGCTTCTGCTGGTTCACCACCCACAGTCCTGGGGCCTCTCCTGAAGGTAAATACTCATGCTTTTTTTGGAGACCCGTAAAGCATCGCTCTCTTTAGAACAGAGCTAGAGGAAAGATTGGCTAGTACTAGGCAATCGGACTTCCATTTTACCTCTGTTCAATTTATGCTGTGGATTTTTTTTTTTCTACTAACTGTTTCAGGTAAGAATCTCCAAAAAAACATTGCTAGGAAGCAGTGTTTGGAAGTAAGACCAAGAATGTCTCACACTCCCTTGCCCAAATAGCTTCCCACTAGTAGCTGAAAGCTTTCCTGGAGGTTGATCCCTCAGATAGGAAAGACAGTTCTACTACCTGAACAAGTTTTGAAGTCACAGGCTTACCTTTTTTAAACAAGTCCCAACTTTTCACTATTTCCAAGCAGCTTTAAAGCAGATTGAGTTAGTCAGCAGGAGCCAACCCATGTGTCTCCAGAATCAGACTTCTGTTAGTGTCTAGCTTAGCCTTTACTGCTTTTGTGCAACACTCAATTTCTCTGATTGGCCCAAGGACTTAGTGGCTGTTCAATTATACTGTTTTGTAAGTGTAGCATATGCAGAGAACATGGTGCTGGGAGTTTTAAATGAACAGGCAACCAAGTATTTTCTCATGCTTCATGTGGAGATGTAAGAACCATCTCTGATAACACAAGCTCTGAGAAATGTCTTGTTTGAACAGAAATGCACAAAAAATACACTGAAGCAGTACATTCATGTTCTAGTAATTTATTTTGTAATCTCCAGTAGTACACATACGATTTCCAGTTATATCTGAACAAATACACATATACACAAGTATATGTATATATATCAGATTTATTTTTATCATGTTACTACATAATCATATTCTTGCTTTAGCTTACCACAGAGTTGTATGCTCTGTGACTCATAAAATGTTAAGATATGGAATACAGTCTGCAAGTTAACTCAAAGAGTAAACATACACACAGATTATATGTCATAACCAAATGAGATGCATAAACACCATGTAAAATCTGGTAGATAAAATCATTTTGACTGAAATCTAGACAATTTCCTGAAAGAGAGCTACGCATTTCAGAATGTGGAAGCACGTTTTCTAATAGAAACTCTCCATACACCTGCATTGGCTCTTTTCCAACCTAGTATTAAGGAGCACATTCAAAATAACTTAAGACAAATGAATAAAATACTTCAAGATGCTTTCAATTTCTTCTTTTTTTTTTTTTTTCCAATTTTCCCATGCACTCTCTTCAGTGCCAGCACTTTCAATCCATCCACTGCCAGCAGTGGGTACATGTGCTGGGAAAAATCCTGGTGCAAAAAGATTTAGTGTAATTTATGAATGCAATGATGATAGAAAATATTAGTAAAGCTTTTAATTCTTTTCAAAGGGTAGTGTAATTCAGTGTACGACTTTCAGCTTTTAGTGTTAAATAGTTAAAGCATGTCTATATATAAGGTATAAATAAATTCTATACTGTTGTTTCCATATCTTTTTTTTCTAAAAGCAGCAACTGTAGTGACGTTGATTTTACTTAAAAAGATATAATGCTTGAACTTAAGCCGAGGTTGTGTGTCTTGATTTTGAGCGTAATTATCACATCACAGAATTTTATTCTTGTTAATTTCATTAAACATGACTTGGAGACTTGCTTCAGCTTCTTCTAGCCACGTATGACTTCTACCTTGGCAGTAAATGAGGATAAAATATTCCATGTAGGATGCCTTCTATAACTACATTTGGAAAGTCATCTGAAAAAAAAAAAGAAAATCCCTTGCTTTCTTATCTCTGTCAGTGCAATATAAGTGTTCTTGTGAAACTTAACTAGGTAAGGCCTAGTATAATTTGGGTTACTACATCACTCAACTGTTTATCCGTGTTGGGGATATGCTATTAGTAATGCTGTTTCAGCACTACAGCCACTTTAGTGTAGCACTGGGTATTGCATGAATGCGCTGCCAGATTTGTAGCTTATTGATTTAAAGGGATGTTCTAATACTTAATGCTGCTAGGCTCCAGCTCTTTATCTGAATCTTTTCTCACAAGGAAGATGGATTACACTGGCAATTCAATTTCTAACAAAATCTCAATACACTTGAAGGAATTCCATGATTGCTACTGGGAATACTTCAAAGCTGTTTTTCCATTGTGGTTTACAGCAACGTTTAGACTGAGAAGACTTGGGGATGCCTATACCATCAGAGATGATTATTTGAGGCAGAAAAAATTCAGGCTGACTAATCAACACAAAATGTCACGTTACAAAAAGTCATCCTATATTATATGAAGGAAAAAACCCCACTATGTTCTTACCACAGCTGCAGCAGAAACTGGTACTTAAATTTTCATGATAAATTTAACATGAAGGAATTACCTGATGAAAGACAATAATATATCCACACAGAGGAATAGCAGCACATACATCACTGAAGTTAAAACATTTTTCAACGAACTCCCCTGCCTTCTTAATGGAGGGTTGACTTAAATCTCTGGGCATCAGAAGTAAGAATTTGTGATCACACCTTATGATCTCAAAATTGCAAGTACACTATGAATGGGTTTACCTAGAAGAATAGGCTATTTCTGATACAGAACTTTCCACCCTAATCAATTTTTTTTCCTTCAACTATGAGCCTATGGGATATTCAAAAAGGGCAGATGCAAGTTTCATAAAAATCATCAGATACTTGATAAATAAGATCACCTAATGCAGGTGGGAATTAGGTTTTGCCCCCTAGTCCTTTTGCTAATATCATTTTAGAGCTAAAAATAGTGAGCCGAAAGTAGATTTGGACTCACTAAGAAAAAAAATCCTTATTAACTTAAAGGTGTTAACTCATCAGGTATTAATAAGGTGATTCAAATGTACTAAAGGCTTTACAAACAAGTATTTTAGGATGTTGTCACAAACTGCAACCTCCACCATAAACGATACATGCATAATTTTCCCTAACTTTTCATAGTAAATCATCATTATAAATTACTTGTTAGTATTTTGAATCCAATAATGATCCCTCAAGTCCTGTAAGCTCAGCTATCCCCAATCACCCTAATAGGATAACCCTATGCTGTTAGCATTAATATTATTAAAAATATACTCTCGTAACAGCAGTCTGATGTTTTTCTTCTAAATTAAATGCTGAAGTTCCAGATACCTGTTTGTACTGGTTCTATTACCATATATAAGACATACAAGATATATAGGAAAATGAATATTAAAAAAAGATGCAACTTTACAGCATCGGATTTACTGTGAGGTTTTGTTGCTTTATGTCAAATGTGTTACTACATGGAAACACAGTCTTGCAGATCTATGATACCTGCATAGTTTAAGAAATTGTCAGAACAATTTTCAACCAAGTGACAGTAAATCTGAGATTCTATTTTTCAGCCATTTTAGTTTTGCAGTATTTTAGGTTTTTCCTTCATTTTTCTTCAAAATACTAATGCAATTGGTATTTTTTTCTCTTTTATTTTTTGTTTTCAAAAAAGAAGTGTCTACCTTACACAAAAAAAATGAGGTACTTATGCACTACAGTGTTGAAAAAATGAGTCTGAAAACCAATGAGGTAATTGTAAATCTAATTTTTGGAAAGTTGTCTTTCAATACAACAATGCCTAAAGTCCAGTCACTGGCAATAATGGCAACATTTTACTTTATAAAGACAAATAGAAGTGCAACAGGGAAAAAAAATCTATTATTATGTTCCAGAAACAGTTATTTATTTCATTAAAAACTCACAAATACACAATTTCCTATTTCATCAAAAGATGTTAACACAGGCATTTCTGTATCCAGGAAAGACTAACTCCACTTCTGATCTAAACAACTGTCATAGTTGACTTTCTTCAAAGAGTGAATGCAATGAATAGTTATTTGCTAATGGACACTTACTTTTTGTCACAGAACAACCTTGGCTGCTTTTTACAAACGAATCTATCAAAGTGGGAACTGATCAGAGACAAAATTTTAGAAAGCTCATTCTGTATTTTCTCTGTGGTGCAAACTAAAAAGAAAGAGGAATATTTGAAGGCAATGTGTAAAAACTGTTTTCTTTCTAACTAGGCTGAGTAAACACAGAAGAGCCTCTCGACCTAGAGGTTGTCTCTCTCCCCCCGCCACCTCCCCTAAAGCTAGAACTCACATTCTACTTTGTTTTAATTCATTAAATAGTAAGATAAAGAATAATTTGCAAGTGAATTTGATCTTTTAGGGTCTCCAAATATGGCAAACTTGCCATATGAAATTCTAAACTTTGTATGTCAAAACCGAAAAAAAAAAAAAGCCTTAGCAAAAGCCTTAAAAGTCCCTTGTCTCAACTGTCATTAACAAGGTCTACTTAATATTTAAACATGTCATGCATTAGAAGAGGCATTTATCTTGATCCAAAGTAGAGCAATACTTAAAAAGTACAGTTACACAATTCACTGTAAAGTTACTGATGATTTCAAGAAAAGGAAGTTCAGCCTTACTCAGAGTACACATTAGAGAAGGAAGATAAATACCATCACAGAACTGCAAAATCTTGAGTAGAAGTCTTACAGCAAACCCTTACATGTGAGCTGGAAACATTTAAGCACTATCTTCATGTTTCAAGATAACTGTACATAAAGTCCATTTTCTCTCTCAGGAACAGTGTGGAATTAAATTACGCTCATAATTTACACTCTGTGCTAGAGGAATCCAAGTTTGCAATTAAGATGAGTTTTAAACAGTAAGATTAAGATAAGCAATGTAGCTCACTCTAAATATTAGTATAAGTAGCATCTGAACCAATTTTAGACAGAGGTAACTCTGTGGGTGCCTCTGCATTACTGTTGTTGTTTTGGGTCAGGGATGACCTTGTGAAGTGACTCTTCCAACCGTCTCCACTTAGAGCGCTTTGGTTCTTCAGTTTTGTGCTTTGCACTCCAGCCTCAAATGGGCATTCAGTCCATGTAACCAGGCAGCACTAACTCAAGTGAAAACAAAACCACCGTATAATGTGTCTCTTGTGGACCTAGTGATGCAGGATCTCTGCACCATTTCACTCTGGAACTATAGCTTTAAGTTTACTAATACTCCATGAGGTCCGTCCTGCTGGGCCACACTACTTGCTGAAGTGGACAAAGCCTGCAAGACTATTTGACTCGCTCAAAATACATGAGCCTAGGCCCTCTGGTTTTGAAGGACAGCTTGAAAATCAAGAGAATCACAGAATGGCTGAGGCCGGCAGGGACCTCAGGAGGCCTTCTGGTCCAACCCCCTGCTCCAGCAGAACCACCCAGAGCTGGTGGCCCAGGACCACGTCCAGGCAGCTTTTGAAGGTCTCCAAGGAGGGAGACCCCACAGCCTCTCTGGGCAGCCTGTGCCAGTGCTCAGTCATCTGCACAGTAAAGCAGTGCTTCCTCGTGTTCAGAGGAACCTCCTGTGTTCCAGTTTGTGCCCACTGCCTCTTGTCCTGTGACTGGGCACCACTGACAAGAGCCTGGCTCTGTTTTCTTCATACCTTCCCTTCAGGTATTTATATATTCTTGAGAAAATCTCAAGGAAGTACGTTTCACTGGCTAAGAAGCTACAAGCAAACACCTGTTTTCTCCCATATTTACTCTTTAAAATTTCATCGTTTTCAAGGTAGCTCAAGAACCTGACTTTTGATTTCAATAGATGGTATTTTATAAAATCAAAGAAAATACTATGTGAAAAAAAAATGTTAATTTACAGTTCTAGGAGAAAGTTCTCCCTTGAAAGGGTATACATATCCATAACGAAAAAGGATGAAAAATCAAAACATATATTTTTAATACAAAATTTAGTAGAAGTAACAGTTCTAACAAGCAAAATGACAAATCCAGGTGGAACACAGTACTAAAAATATCATTTTTTTCCTCTGCACATATTTAATTCTAGAAAGAAGACGGAGGATAAGCTCTCTAAATTAATAATGCAAAGAACTTTAAAAAAAATGAAAGGAAAAAGGTTTATAACAAGCTATTTCAAACACTCTTTTGAACCATGTATTAAGAGATGAAGGCTAACATAAATGTCCTGTGAACACATCAATTATGCTTAAAAGTATACATTCTCTTTTTTTTTTCCCCCCTAAAGAGCTCTAGAGGTTATAAATGATAAGAAATAGTAATAATCCAAATGGAAATACAAACATGCTCACAGTAGATCGACTGGTGTTTAGGGAAAAAGCACTTATAAAGGACCGGGCCTCTAAGTTCAAATCCTTCAGGCAAAACAGCCCAAAGGGTCAACAACAACAAAAGAAAAGCAATGTTCTTAGTCTTCTGATTTAAATTCTCAGCAGATTTGTCTGAGAGAACAACTAGGAGAGAAAAATGCACCCCTTTATAAATCACCCACCCCACCCAGTGTTTTAATGGTTTCTTACACAAGAACTATTGTTTTATTGGCAGGTTATTAGAGTTTGGACCAGTGTCATTTGACTATGCCTGTATTAATAATAATGTGGCTTATGCGGAGCGGGGTCAGATCAGCAAAGCACTGTTAACAGATGACAGGTTTGATTACCGTTGGCTTTAGGCAAGACATATGGATCCCTTAGGAACAGCAGCACAGGCTGGTGGGACAGTTTGCTAGAAAGGTCAAGAACAGGGATGTCAGTATCAAGGGACAGCAAACAGAATATTCTACAAACTAGCTTTGATAAAGTGAGATGATCAAGCTGCTCAGGAGTCATGCCGGTGCGTTTCTGCACACCAGTGGTACCCAGGGGGACAGACTCCATTTGCCAGGAGCAAGGCTCGCTGTTCCTCAGCCACAAAGTGAAACCATTAATGTGAAACTGGAGATGAACGGGTCACATGCAGGAGGGGTGGTTTGCAGCTAGCTTGAGTCCTCCTGATCCTGCTCTGCTCCCTGGTACTCGGTGTAATGCAGACAAGAACATCTCAGCCAGGTTCCAAGGCCTATAGGCTCTTCAGGCTACTGAGCAGACTCAAAATTTCACGTTTTTCCAGCCTCCTCTGAGTGGCTGCTGTACACCTTACCCAGGGAGAGAAAGTCCTGGGACACCAGCCATAGGGCTGTCCTCCACCCTGCTCATGCAACAGACGTCCTTCTCCAGCCAGTGCCAGCCCCCTCTGGTCTGCTCTATACATACGCTTGCAAGCTATTGCAACCAGATACATGCAAAGCTCTGTCAAACACTTAAGGAAGAACTCTAGCCTCTTACTACTTCTGTTAAATCTTCTTGCCACAAACAATACACTTCAGTAGGTAAAAAACACTCCTAGAAATATTTCAAAGCTAACAGTATTCTATTAGGGTTTTGTAAGGAATTTCTGTACAAGCATAAGGCATGCTCATTTCATACCACAAAGAGATGGATCTATTACAGCTGATGAAATTAGCTATGACATTTAACAAATAAATCTAATTTTAATGCTAAACTACTTTTATTTTGACAACTGCAAGGAAAATACATGAAATGCCAATACTTTCAAGTAGTTTATTAACCTCACGCCCTAGAAAGATTAGGAATCAAGCTCACCTTGATTCTTCAGATTCTGTTTCATCAAAAGACCTGCAATTAAAGTGAGAGGAAACTTTGGTTACAATAAAATTAATCCACAATCAAACAAAACAAAACAAAACAAAAACCAAATCCTTCAAGAACTATCAAAGGGAGCAACCTTTCTCTGGTCAGTAGCTGTATAATGCAGTGAGAGAAGTGAATGTGGGAGACAATGTTATTTTACAACCACCACTACTTGGAAATCACAGCATCCATTTTACTTCAACAGATCCACAAGCACACCTGTCTATAAAGTGATGGGGGTACAATTCCACTCAGGGTTTTGGCTGATGTCGTTAACTATAAGTGAAAACTGCAAGTCTGCTAGCTTGTCCCTGCATCACTAATGGTGGATTATTTATTTATTTATGGATGATAATGATGGAACATATATAGTTTTATGTAGCAGTTGAGGGCAGCATGACTGTTAATAGCACACTGACTGCATATAGAGCATATTTGCTATGACAGAATCACCCTCAAAACCACTGTATGAATGTGTTGTAGTAGAATAACCCCTATAGATCTTCAATATTAGCTGTACCATAAGTGAACCATAATTTCAAAATTTTACTACTCACTTTTGGAATGACAATGCCATGATTCTCTGGGAAAATCCTGGCTTGTGATACAGACCTAAACTTATCTTCATGGGAATGCCCATTTAGGGAGGCAGAAAATAATTTAAAGCTCCACTGAAAGGATTTCCTTTGAGTTCTTACACCCTACTGAAAAGCAGTGGCAGATTTACTCCTATGCAGAAGAAACTAGGGGCCATCCCTTACTCTCCAACTTCTTTTTGGATCTCCATATGCTACTGTGGTTTTGGTTTGGCTCCACAACTCAACTGGCTGGACAACCTGTCTGCTTTAATGGAGACAACAAACTTATCAGGGCTTAGATGTCTAAATTCTAGAGACCACTGAGGGCCCTAGACACCTCTGAGTCTAAGAGGGCCTCACAATTATCTGTTTGCTTTTCAACCCACCCCCTCTCCACTGCAGATGCACAGAACGTCCTCTAAAGTGGAAAAGGGACACACAGCTTTCTATGGAGAAAGTTCAGACAATGCTGCTGGACTTTGCAACCATGTTAGGTTGCATAGTGAAAGAAATTATTCTCCCTACAAACCTTACACCTACAGATGATAACAGAACTTCCGGTTACACTGTTCTGGGCATTTCCATAGTCATTACACTCACCTTAATTACAATAAGAGTCTCCTTTTCTACCCTGGTCAAGAACCCTTCCCAAGGGGAGGGCAATGGGGCTATTGGGGAAGATGTCATCAGAGAGGTGAAAGACCCCATTTTCAAACAAAGAGAGGGTGAACGTAACAATGATCACAGAATAAATTTCTACTTTGTCTAAATATTAGTAATAACCATAAAACACACACACAAATACTTTTTATGCAGTGTTTATGAATATCTTCTAATATTCATTTCAGTAGATACTTCAAGATCTATGAGAAAATCGTATTTTTCTCATCCAAACTCTCCTTTGCTTTCCAAGAATATTACATTAAACTTCACTTCTGTCTTTGAACAGGCTGGATTTATTTTACCACCTTTTGGGGATATATAAACATACTTAACATGAACCTAATGCCCATTTATTTTACAGTGTTAGAGTTGGCAGCAAGACCATTTTAAGTCAATGGAATTGCATCAGCAATGAGTGGATATGGGCCTTCTGGCCTCCATGTATTTTTCAGTAAATGAGAGCTTACCCACAACTTTCTGCTTTTGGCAGGGTAGGTACATGTCGAACATTCAGGAAATCGAGAAATATTTTAGGAAGCTCTTCATTTTCTAAAATAACCGTCTGTAATAAATGAAAAAAAGGGACAATAGAAAACCAAGAATTTTTTTATATTTTAAATACTGCACACTTTTATTCAAGCTACCAAAACATTTTCCATTTGTTATACTGTTCAATTCTTCCCCAGTTTTTGGCACCTATTTTGGAATGCTTCATTTCAATAGGAAAACCATAGTTTTTAATGAATCACACATAAATACATTCGACTTCTGCTACTACATTCTTTTTCACCTGCCACCACTGGTGCCAACCTAGATGCCTCTCAAACAGGGATGTCTGATTCTGAAACTAAGTTACTAGCACATTCATTTGTGAATAAAATTCTGTTTATTAAAACATAAAATAAAGCAGCTACAGCTCAGTCCTTTCATGTTCACCTCCAAGAATATTACTGTCTGGCACATCAGTGGAAAAAGGAAGTCTCCACTTTCTGGAATTTTATTAATGCACGCCTTAGGAAATGCTAACAAGGTAAAGTCTTTGCTTGGCTTAACAGATCAGCTTAGAATGTACTCCTCACATCTACACTGTGATTCCTAAAGACAAAGCTCTGACCAAAGACCTGCTGGCTAGACCTGTCACATTCTTCCACAGCAATGACATAATTTATTTACTGTTCACACTGCGACACATATATATATATCTATGTAGATGTTAGAGTACAGTACTTCACACGCAAATGAAAGCCACAAGCTCTTCCCTAAAGAGCTTTGTGTCATAAAGGCCCAATCCAGTGTGAACATATGCATGGAAGAAACTTCTCTAGATTTATAAACAAATGGTTAAATAAAATTACTTGAACAAGCTACCCATGTTCATCCTGTACATGTTCACACCCTGTGTTAGACGAAACAAATCTAGAGAAGAAATAACAATGGTGATGGGAGGAAATACTATTCTGCTTACATGCAGGAGATAACTTTTTCCTGCGTGTGTATTCTTTTACATTACAATATCACTAGGAAGATGCAATAGTATGCAGAGGATAACACGCTCACAGAAAAATTAGGTTGGAAAAGACATCTAGAGGTCATCTACTCCAGACTCAAACCAGTTTGGACTAAGGTTTTATAGCAAACATTTTGGTTATTTGTGTGATGAAAACCCAGTTCACATAAAAACTACATACAATGTGCAAAGACTTAACAAGAGAAACACATCTGAAAACAAAGACATTTGGTAAATGGTTCTTCTTTATGTTACATTTGCAAATCTGAATTCAGTCTACATTTCTTCAACAGTTGAGGCCATCACTAACAAGTTAAAAAAATTAACAGGGAAAAAAGCTTTTGAACTTTTCTGTTCTAGACTGTAATGGATATAACGACTTTTACAGAAGAAAGATCTGAAATGTTGGCAAGTGTTAAGCCTTTCAGTTCACCTTTATATGAAGATGCTGCATTAAAAAATGCCACTTTATTTGCATTCTGTAAAATCAGCACTCTGCTACTGCAAAATTTATCTTGTTCCGCATTCAGGTTATGCACAGAAGGAGGAGTGGAGGTGGATGCATATTCAGAGGGTGTGTGAATTGCATAACAAACTGTATGACGTGCTCAAATAAAACCATCTTACTAATTATTGTAAGAACTACAAAAAGTTGTGCAAAGATACTTAAGGGCATCCAATGCTTGTACGCAACCTCATATTTGCACATCCTTACAGCTTTTTCCAAAAGAAGCCTGCTGAGGCTGCTGAACAAAGCAGTGATTGTCAGGGAAGAAGAGAGGGATATGCTGTTGTATAAAAGGAAAACTCTCAACAGCTCTTACAAACCTATTTGCTGCTACTCCCACTCACTCCAGATTAATATCTCATTCTATTTTGTTCAATTTTTTTTCAGGACATGCACCAAGTCAACCCAGACCCTGATAACCTGCCCCAATCAAATGTAATTCACAGAAAGATGTAAGGAAATAGCATTTGTTTTAGTGTCTTATTCCAAATAGTTTGTTAGCTGTCAGTAACTCTACTTTTCAATCAGCTCTTCAATAAACTTCAAGAAGTAGAATTTGCAGAGAAGCAAAGGCAATTTTTCACTATACTGTATTTTGGATGCTGCCTCTGCTGATTGGGAATTTTGTCATTTCCAGAATTTTATGAAGAGAGATATGACTGCGTTGAAAAAAATGAGGATTTCCCAATTAATCTAATGTGACATGCATTTTTAGGAATTACAAAATAAATTGTTAATTATATTAACAAATGGGCAAATTATCTTCTGGCTTTACTTCATTGGCTTCAATGCAAAAAAGGGACAGCACATAATCCAGCTGTTTAATATACATGGTAGAAACCGCTTTCAGAAAGTACTATGCCGTCAGAAAAAAACTTGGGAACAACAATAACAACAACAACAACCAGCCATACTGAATTAGGTACATCTGTCTAGCTGCATTTTCTGTCTCTTGTGGTGGCCCAAAGTGGATGTCCAGAAACAAACATAAGTATTCTCAACTTTGTATTTAAGTTGTTCAAAAATACTCTTAAATCAGAAATAAGTGTTTTCCTAATTGGCTTAATATACCTGGAATAACACATAATACAACAGATTTTTGACTTCTGATTGAAAACTTTAAGAAATACTATTTTGCAAACTTGATGATCTTTAAATAAGAGCTGAGCAGAAAAGCTTCCAGCAGGTAAAGTCTCTAAACGACAACATATAATGTGTGATGTAACGTGCTCAAATATCACCTTCATTTAACTGAATATATGACATTGGCTCGTAAACATGACTAGATCTCATTTGCTCTGCAATCAGAAACTTAAAGATATATATTTTCAAAGAAATAAAACTTTACAATTAGTTTATTAGTAATGTGGATTTCTAATACATCTGAATTCTACCAAGATCATAGTAATGAGCTTCAAATATGGACCCCAGTAAGTTGACTAATTTAAGACAAAAACCAGAGCACGTATTGCCTTACTAAAAGAAACAAGCAAAAAACAAAAACAAGACCACTACCACCAAAACCAAAAAGAACAAAACAGAAAACCAAAACCAAACCAAACCAAACTAAAACAACAAACAAACGAACAAAAAAAAAAAACAAAACCAAAGACCTAAAACACCTAACACAAACAATTTCTGGCATGGCAGATTTGGGAAGTGTCTCCAAAAATACATTTTTTCAAACTCATTGATTTCAGCTGAACTAAGAGCATAAATCCTGTATTTTCTTAAAAAATTGTAAAGGGTGTTTATCCGTTACTGTCACACTTTAATGAACTACTCCATGCTTCAGGAAAAACAAAACAAAACAAAACCAAAAAACCCTACACTCACACAAGGGAAAGCATGATGTTTATATCAGCAGAAATGTCTTTTTTCATCAAAAGGGTGTAATTATTACTATGTAACACAAATCACAAAAATCCCAATTTTTCTACCTTATCAGTTTTATAAAATCATGTTCCCTAAGGATGTCATTGATTAGTTGCACATGTTCTTTCAGTGACATCCAAAATACTTAATTGTCGGTTATCTTTTCTCCTTCAGCAAGTAAAATATAGTCACAAAATTGCAAAGGGACTTGTTCTGCCTTAACCTTAGCTAGATGCCATCATGCAGTGGAAAACAGTGCTAAAATATCACAGGATAATGCTCTCCAACAAGGGAGACATATAAACAGCATAATGATTTCCCACGAGTTTTCTTTTTAGAAAATTGTCACTAAAGCCAGGGTAAATGGTGACATATCTTCACAGAGGACACTGAAATCGAACACTGGCATTCTAGTTAGGTCCAAACCTACTCATCAGCCAATTATAACAGTAACTGAACAGCCTGCTGAAAACCTGAACAAGACCACTTTGCTAACCTTAGCAGATCATACCACAGGAACGTATTGTTTTCACAGATTTTTATTATTATTATTATTGTTGTTGTTGTTTTTGTTTTTAATGAAAAAAAAGACTTAAAAATAATTCCTTACAATCTTGTATCATACTTTCTCAAGGTTGCTGGAACAGCCATTAGAGAGGGAGAAATGAAAGCGGGGAGCTCAGTTACAAGGTTTTTAAGAGTCCTTACAGACTTTTCCATTCAATCGGGTTTAGTTTGAAATGCTGTGCTGTTAGGGTGAAAAAGTTCATGACAGTTTTTCCTCTCTTCACAGGGAAAGATGCTTCACAATACCTAATTCAGTGGTGCAGCTAAAAAGGGGGAGAAGAAAATCAATATATTCCAGCTACAGTAAGTAGGCTGGAGTGTCAGTCTCCGCTGGGACCAAAACCCACATCTTTTAGAACACTTTAGAGTCTATATTTTTCTATTAACCTGCTTTTCCTGAACTGCTTTACACAGTCCCAAGAAATGATAAAAAGGTTACCCCAAAAACATACTATCTAAAAACCAAGTAGATGGAGGAACCAGACTTCTAAGAGCAAATGCTCCTTTCCTTAAATAGCAGATACAATAATGCTTTATATTACCCATTATGAAGAACTAGGAAGAAACTCACTCCTTGCTTCAGTAAGGATGTTGTTTGCTATCAACAAGAATTATTTCTAAATATATCACTTAAATTGTCATAGTAAGGTATTGCCACTTTTCATTACCACCAGAAACATTTACTGATGGGCAGTTTTGTAAGAACAGGAGATATCGACCACACTTAAAACTCTGTGTAAAGATACTAGAAGCACAAAAACAAACATACAACAACACAGAAGTGATGCTCTAAACAAAGTACCAGCTAGCCAACACTCCTAGACTGCCTATCAAATGGAAATCAACAGTAGGGGTGTGCCATCTATACAGTGGAGCTTGAAAGCAAACAAGATGTTGACTGTGGGTAATATATGCCAACAAAGATCCATAGAATACTATCTGCAAGTTAATGTAAAAGGTTTTACACAAAAAGNGAGGAGAGAGAAGAGAGAGAGAAGCACAGGGGGGAATTGCACCTCTGAACCTCAAGACTGGAGAATAGTAAAAAAAATTCCTGTACCAACTTTCAGATCAATTTATTATACTTCTGGGGAATTTAAAACTCACCAGATATCTCCTGAGTGACAAAACCATCTACCACAACATTCTCAAGCTACTCAGAGGATAAATGAACTAGATAGAAGTGATAGGTTAAACAACTGCTGGATCATCATTGAAGATACATATGCAGAAAGCTTCATGACAGTCTATAGGCTATTAACATTTTCGCTTATGCCTTACCTAATTTTAACACACTTTACTCGTTTCAATTAAAAATGCTACCAAATAAGTTTTAAGTTAGTAAGTACTTTAGTTAGAGGATTAGTTAATTACACATCTACAGCTCCAACTAATGCTTAACTAAGTGGAGAGTGGACTGACGAGGTTAAGTGTACAAATACAACCCATTTGGTGTGAAAAATACAATATCGAATTTTTTTTGAAAACTGCAAACATAATGTAGTAAATGCAAACAGTGAGTTTCTCTTCACAGCAAAATAGGAGACTAGCTCTTGAAAGATTAGAAACAAAGCGCAACAGACTATAGTTCCTTTGAAAAATAAAAATGAAAGGAAGCATTCAATATTATTTCCTGAGACACAGCTCTAAGGATTGGAGGTTAAGACAAAGCTGGATGAGAAATGAAGAAATCAAAAAAGCAAAAGCAAAAGAAGCTGAAGGGCAGGGCGATAGTCAAAAAAAGGTAGTAGGAACAAGAATGGCTTTTAAAAATAAGTAACAGGAAAAGGTAGTACAGAAGAGAAAGCAGATCCATAACGACAAGGAAAGATACCAAAATAAACGTTGATTTTAAAATGGTTGAACCAAAGTGGTTTTTAAAAGTCAATGGACCACTAAGACAATGAACAACCAACAAGTAATTAAGACCATGTCAATAATGCTGCTGAAAACAAACAGATGCAGGAATACTTTAGACAATAATATATATATCAATCAGCAGATCCAGAAAATACACATTCCAGGATGCTAGAGAATTTAGATAGTTTTGCTTGAAAAGTCTTAAGAGACTTCTTAAGAGTACAGGGAGAGAAGGTTTGAAAAAAGCAACTGTCATTAACAACACATAATGCAAGAACATAGAATACCACAATAGATAAAAGCAGATGTTTAAACTTGCAGTATTGTATTCTGAAAGCTTAAAGGAACAAAATGCAAACAAGTTGCAATGAATAAAAAAACATTCAGGCTGCAAACAATAACACTGGAAAGTTTGGAAATGACAGTTTTTTGATTTCCTTACATAACCAGATGCTGCCCTCCTATGCTGACCTTTGTGCCCTTATGTTCTGAGGTGGAAGTCTGAGAAAACACGCCAAAATCTGCAGCAGTATCTGGACAGGTAATTGAAGACTGTCATAAATACATCCTCTACGGTGAATAAAGCTGGTACTGAAAACGTCAGTTCTAGATATTCGAAATTTGCAAGTCTTTCTTCAGTCATAACAGTGTTCCTCTAGACATTGGGTTTAGTACATTTTCCTGTCTTTGCATGTGATCACCCTTCCAGCATTCACCACTGCCAGATTTAAACTATGAAACCTCAGCATTAAATAACATACATCTGGCGTTTTTCGGGAGGAATGGGGGGTGGGAGTGGGGTGGGGTGAGAGGGTGGGGATCCTCATCAAAGGATGTGTCTAATTGGTGTCATAAAGTACACAGAAGAGTATTTGCTTGTTGGAGTGAAAACTCAGCCCGACCACACAGTATTCTGCCAACAGGCCTATGGGAACTCACAGATGAAATTTCTGAATTAACAGTGGTGTATACCACATTGTTTATGGCTGCTTTAGAACCTGAGGATTGAAAAATGGCAAACAATTTTTAAAAAGAGTACCAGGAGAGATATGAAGATTTATGAACTCGTAAGCCTGTAACAGAGAAGCTAGAAACAATTACAATAAGGAGTATAGTTAGTGGGCACATGGTTAAGTATGTCTGAATGGAGAAGGATCACAGGACTGCTGTAAAGGGAGATCTTGTTTCAAAACTTACTGCAACCCCTGAAAGGATTGAAACCCACAGAGACAGAGGTGGCCCTGTTGATAGAACCTACTTTCATTTCCCAAACACATTTGACAAAGAGTCCCACCAAAGGCTTTAAGGCAAACCCAAAACCCAAACCTGCAAGCTTTGCAAAAGATAAATAATCAGCTAAATGTCGTGAAAGAGAGGTTAGGAGAATACAAACCGTAGTGAGGCATATAGGGAAAAATACAACAGTGATGGCTTTAGGCTAACCATTAGTGATCAGAGAAGTGAGATGCTGGGGGCTACAATATATCCCTCAAAAGTTAAGCTCACTACCCTGCAGCAATTACAAAAAGCAAATTAAAAGATTACTAGAAATTATTAGAAAAATAATTGTTCTGAATTACTACTATATAATATTGTTAGAAAAAAGGAGGAGGTGCTTTTGACAGAAAGAGGTGCTTCTTCATGGAACAGGTACTTAAACCTTGCGTCACAGGTTGGTGTAGATGCTGAAAATTTATGTCTTTAGGGAGAGACTGGATAGATTGATTGGAAGAGGAATTCAGGGAACTGAAAATGCATGGAAATTTAGAATGTATTAAGGGGGAGGTATCAAAGTATGTTGTCTCTGTTCTCCCTCATGTATCTGCTTTTGACCACTATCAGAGGCTGGCTACTATCCCAGAGGAACCTCTGGTCTAATCTGCTCCAACTATTTTATGCTGTACCAGCTGAGTTACAGTGAAGTGTACTAGTCAGCAGTAGCGGATGGCTCTCTCAGAGAAGGAAGATGGGGCACGGCCAGGAGTTAGCCAGCTCTCTCTGTCCTACCTCCTTTCACTCAACCACCACCGTTCAGGCCATGGCGAGAGGCCACTGCCGGTCCTCACCAGTAAATCCCCATGGTGAAAAGTAGTTTCTTGGCTTTCATGCACCCGCAACCCCTCTACCTTGTACCTCTCTCAGCTTTAGAGAGGGTGGAGATTTGGCTGAGGAGACATGGGAGCTCTGCTCTGCATTGCAGATTGTATGTGAAGGACTGCCGGTGGCAGAAGACCCAGTTGGAGGCTGATGCAGTGAGCGGACACTATCCCTTCTTGCAGGAAGTGGAGAAGATGGGGTGATCTGGGAATGGTAATGTAATACTTCTTTCTCCCTCTCAGCTGTGAGTAGTTTCATTTCAGAAACATACACATTACTTAACCATGTGAAAAGCCATGTAATACTAGGGCAAAGCAAAGATAAAACAGGAGCTAACGGAACACAACAAATGTTTTAAGAAATCTTAAAAGATCACCTTGAACCAAATACTACTTGTTTTCTTCTTCTGTATTAAATACAAATTATCCAAGAGAAAATACATTTCTGAATGTGAAAGTGAAATGAATGTTATTTCAATTTAGTAGAAGCTTTACATAGGCTGTGTAATATTTTGAAAATAATTCACACTTCATTAAAAAAACTTTGAAAGAATATAATTTTAGCTGCAGAATAGCTGCAGTGTTTGCAGGTATTTTCATGTTTAATTTCTAGACATACTGAAATACATCAAAATGTTTTTTCTCCTGTTATTATGTTGCATTTCAAAGAGGAGTTAAAAATTGTCACCTATTTCTGCACAGAATAGGTTTCCTACTTTTTCCTATATGACGCTTTCTATATACTACATTTACTATGCTTCTAAATATTAATAAGGAGGAAACCTATGAGCAAACCCGAAGAAAATGCAGCAATTAAAGAATTAAGTTGTACTTCGTTCTTCAGAGCCAAATGCAACAGAATGATACCCCAGCATTCAGAGAAACAGAGGAGCAGCTCTGCAGCATGATTTTTTTCTTAATCTCCCCAAAAGGACCCTCTGGATGAGTCCTATCTGAGTGTGTTACAGACTATTCTGTCAAGATGCAGATGTTGGATTGGATGTTGAATTTTTTGTTGGATAATGTGGTTTTGGTCCAATAACACAGCTTCAAATGAACTGAAAAAGCCCAGACAAACACTGAAACACGTAAAGCCCCCCCAAAGACTTAAGAATAGCCTTGAAATAGTATTCTTCTTTGCTTTTTGCCTCATAAGAAACACTCTACAGCACTAACTCATATTGTTGGCTTTGCTGGGAATGAGGCAAGAGTCGGGCGGTTGATTAAGACTGTGAGGAAGTTAGCTATGAAAACAAGTCTTGCTCTCCACAAAACTGACAATTCCATGGAAATGTCATCAAAAATCCAGAAATTACCTGAGGATGACTCCCCCCATCTACACTGTTTGTACAAGGTACTGTACCAAAAATGGTATTCAACTCCATGATAACTTCTTATTTTGTCTCCCTGATATTTTCTTGTCAGAGGTTTTGGGTCAGAGTAAACTCTTGAGAAATGATTCGACATCCCCTTTGAAACTAATTAGACTAAGCAGCAGGTACCCACTCCAAAGTCCAAACGAGAATGTAGAAAGCACAGGGAATTCACTGCACCTGGGGTTAATGAACTCATTGTGTCATTTTTGCAGAGGTATAGACGGGGTAACACAACTGACCAAATACATTTAGATTATATATATATATTTAGTTTTGAGAGCTGGTAGTCTTTTCAGCAGAAAATGTGGTGTTGAATAAGGACGTTAGGCTACTTTGTTAGAATTTGTAATGTTGGAAGAGTAACTGTAAGGAAATTGGTATGCTTAGTTTTAAAATCTCAGAAGCTTACATTAAATTTTAATCAGCTTAAAAAGAATATATTGCATTTGCAAGACACTCATCTTCAGCAGCAAACAAGGTAAAAATCTGTTTTATCTTTTGCTGAATAATTAATATAATAATAATTTATTTTGATATCCTAATTCTGGAACTAATGAGGTGGTTGCTTATACAAGAGCAAAGAAGCAAAAGTAAGTTTTGACCACTTATAAACTCCGAAATGAAAGACAGGGGTGTGTGAGAAAACAGAAGTCAGCCCTAAAAGCATAGATACCACAGGAATATAATAATAGCATAAGTATATTTGTTTTAATTTATGACAGCAACTGGGTTTCTCTTACTGTACACAGAAAACTCCATTTAAAAACATGCAGCTTTTCCAGGTCACATTAAATTAAGTTCTGTTTGTAGTAATTCTTATGTTTAAAACATTTCCCTAGCCCTGAAGGAGAGCAAGATCCAATCAGCTTATAACAATGCGTTAAATGCTGTGCTGGCAATGATAGTCATTGATTCAAAAGCATCTGTTTTCTGAAAAAAAAAACAAACCCATCAAGGTTTGTTTTCTTTGGAAAAAAAAATAATCTTAAGACTTTTCTAATCTGGGTTCAAACCAACAGGTAAAGTGGAAGATACAGACAATCTCTTCCTACCTCTTTATGCCACAGAAGTATTCTCAAACAAATAGTCAAGATTTAGCGACATCTTACCATATGGACATTAAAAAAAAAAAAGCATTTCATAAATGACACACGCAAGCTGGAATCCATGTCAGAGAACAACAGAAGTTAGAACAGATTAATAGGACACTTTTTAACAGACAGTAGGATGTTTATTTAAATTAAATTCCTTATAAATAACTAACACTAATTATGCTGTGAGAATTCTTTGTCAGGGGTCAAAACTCATTGATTATTTTCATTAAAAACAAAGACAATGTAAATGACACGAATGATAGCACGGCAGTCAGAACTGAGTAAATTATCTTATTTTCCCAAACAACATCAGAGCAGGGAAATGCTCAAGACTTAAGAAATGAACAGTAAGCACTTCCAGCAATAAGAGTCACTGCAGAACTGTTAGGCATGCAAGGAAGACTTTACTGTATGACAGTCATGTTCTCAAAATATTTAACTGGTCCATCAAGAGGCTGAGTTTGTTAATCCTCATACTACCTCACTTATCAATGTTGACAGCTGGGTTCTTTCTATGTTAAAAGAGATTGAGGACTGCACCCCTGTTCTCAGCACTACCCACCGTAATACTCTTCCTGAAACAAGCCTTTCAATTACGTACAATGTTTTGTTCCAGAGCAACCATTCCTGTGCTCTGTTTACTCTGTTTTATGATATATCTGTATTTCATTAAAATTTGTCAAATAAAGACCTTGTTTGTTAATACTTTAGTGCCAAAATGCTGGATTAAAAACCCTTTCAAATAAACTTTCAGAAAAAGCTCTTTTTATCCCCCTTCTCTCTCCCTCCCAGCTCCCCCCCCATTACAGGAGAGATCCAATAGCAAATTATCAAATTCTTCATGCATTAGTGAAATCAACTGTTTGCAGAATCAAGCCCAGCATACTACAGTGTTATTTTGCCTTGTGAAGGGGTCTACAGTCTTTACACAAGTAGGAAAAACCATGTATAAAAAAAATACATCAGCTAAGAAGTTAGGTGTAGATTTTGTGATGCTAAATTCTGGATGGTTTTTACAGTTTAGGTGCTTGCTTCCTTGCTTGCTTGCTCGCTTGCTTGCTTGCTCATGGATTCGATCTGCAGTGGGTATAGCCCTTAGCAGGAATTAATATTATTAGAAGCACTAGAACTAGGCAAAGTAACTCTCCCTTTCTCTGCAACCACGCAACCCTGCTTTTTGTTTTCATAGAGCTGCTAACAGAAGCTGCAAGGTTTTCTGTTTTTTGTTATTCACTTCCCACCCCTGCAAGAATAACCCTACTGAAAAAAAAAATCCAGGAAAAAAAACCCTGTCCTTCCTTTTTCACTCCCGCCACCCTGGCGAAAAACCCTCACCTCTCTTTCAGTGAAATGAGCATGCCTTGTTACATGCTGCTCTGTAACTATAGGAGCAAATCAATAGCAGCTGAATGCCATCTGCTTCGGGCAGCAGAACAGCACCAAAAGTGTGAGCAATGCATCTTCCCTTATTGAAAGGTTATTTTATGCAAGTAAACAATTCATCGTCTTCTTGCACGCTTGATGCTCATTTACCACTTCTGATCAATAAAATATGCAAAACAACAAAAAAATTGAATCCTAAGAGTAGTTCTGATGCCACTGTGATAGTTAATCAATATCAGGTCTCTGTTCAGTAAGGCAGGCGGTAGGGTAAGTCCTTTATTGTATGAACCCAGGAAAATGTGTGGAAACATGTCTTGTTGCCTCTAATACATGATAAGAGTGAGAAGCAACTTTTATCCCGCAAATTAAAAAAAGGAGAATGAAACAGGAAGCACTATTTTAATGTTTTGCCTTACTATGCAAGGGGTACTTACATCAGTCAGCCTGCCTGATGATTTGTTGCAAAGAACCTGCTGTTATGCTGTTAATAGAGCTATACTATTATTAACATAGATATTTGGTTAAATCACAGCTGTTACAAGATATGCTTTGGACAGTAAACCCACTCTGTTTCCTTCTAAAGCTACTCTGCCTTATTAAGTCTTGGTTTTCAATGTATTTATGTTACAGGTGAACTCAGTTTTTCTGTTAAAAACAAACTGCTATGGGAATTTCTTTTGCACAGTGTTTCTTTTAGTCAGACCACAAACTGCCGTATTACATTAAGCCTCCTGACAATTGATTCAAGTAGAATACTTCTCTCCTAACAAAGAAAACGACATCATTTTTACAGATATTGCAGAACAAACCCTCCAATTTAAACAGTTTCCTAAAATAACAAAGTACTTGAAATAACAGTTGTTACTCACAAAGGATCTCTTCTCTAGTGAGCTATATACCCTAACATTAAAAAATTAACCACTCTTTCATTTCAACAGTAATTTTGCTGAACATGTCACAAAGATAAAGCCACAAATTCAATTCCACACCATGTTCTGATCAGCACTTACTATTACATTTTCTTCATTATTCCTTCCTGTTTGTATACACGAACACAATTGCTCAAGTACATGGCCTTTACTTACTTTTGATTATTTGAACAGTAGAAAAGCTTTGTTACACTTCTGTAAAAGAGTATCTTCCATTTAAAAAAGCCAGCGGAGTACAAGACTTAAAAACAACAGCAACAATAAACAAAACTTATTTTCTATGTATTTGCAATGCAGACAGTTCCCAGTGCACTGGCCACGGGCTTATACAAAAGATTTATTAAAATGAATCCAAACAATACGGCATAAAAATAAATTCATGATCAAAAATAAAGTATTAGAACCAAACAGTAGCTTGCAGTCAAGCAGCAGCACCTGTACACAGGAGAGAAAAAAATCACTTGCTCACTGTTCAATCCTCATAATTCTTACAAAAACAAGACAACTGGATGAACATGTCTATAAATCAACTTATATGGAATTTTTAAGGCAATTACAAGTAATTAATAAAGCACACACACGTATGAAAAAAGTCCCTCTGATCAACCAGTGAAACATTAAATAAGACATATTTCAGGTTTGGGTTCATTTAAATCTGTGGATGAGAAGCTAATTTGTGGATGAGAGGCTAATTTGTGAGCACACTTCAATTTTTTTCTTTTATAATCATGTAAGAACCCAAACATTTAGTTTTAACAGACAGCTGCCCCTTCTACATAAAAGCTGCCCCTTCTAGAAGTTTGGGTCAAGCTCATTCTGCATGCCTTCTTTGAAAATGTATATGAGTTTATATGAACTCCAATATATAGTTTGATCACATTTATAGAAGCCAAAACAATTTTGATCAAATTAATAATACAGAACATAGCAGTGAAAGTGCAGTAGCTTCGAGTCAATGACCCAACTAGCAGCAAGGGTATAATTTAGAGTCAGAAATTTCCAGTGCATGCACCGTTAGCCACAGTGAACCTGTTACTGCTCTAAAGGGAATTGTTTGCCTCTTATTAGATTTTCTACAGCACAGCCATAAGTGATAAATGTACTGCTGTACTCACTGTCAAGTTAATCAATGCTGCCAAAGTTTTGTTGACCTAACAGTAATCCATAAAGTGAGCGGCATTTTCTCTATCCCTATGACATCTCGGTCCTCAGTGGGGATACAAATCTTATAACAGCATCTTCAAAAAAAAAATGAAAAAATAAAGCAAAGCAAAGGTGGTGGGGGAGGTATTTTGAAAATTCTGTCTTTAAATTAGCAGACTGAGAATTCCTTGTCCCTGAGAAATCGCTTAAAAATCAAGGCCTCACAATGTGTTCAGTTTGATGGTTAAAATACAAGTAAATGGATAACTTCATAAAGGATAAAGCCTTGCCTACTAAAAGGAAATTAAAAAAGAGCATCAGGAGTCTTCCAAGGAAATAGTTGTGAATACGATTTACTTGTGACTATAGATTAGTGCACTGGTTCAAACACAGCAAGGTGCAGCAATTCTGAAGACAGTAATGTGAAAACAATAATAAAAAACTGCCACCAATAAAACTTGTCTATTGCTGCATCTGGCTGTAATTCACAATCCATAAGAAGCATCACCACTGAAAAGAAGAAAAAGTCAGGAAACAATCCCTCGTAGAACGAGCTGCTCTATAAACAAACTGCTGCCATGCTCTCACAAGCAATTATAGACATATGAAATATGAATTGCCATTGATTTTTCTTCTAGAGGTCACTCTGCTCCATGTTTTACGCACTCTAGGCATTTATTTGGGTGGCAAACTGACACGTTTTTACAGAATTAACGGAGCAATGTAATCCTTGCTCAATCACAGGTACTTCATTATGGTTCTGTGCCTTGACACTTGTCCCTCCCAAAACTCACCAGCAAGGGATTCCTTGAATAAAGGTGAGGAACAATGCAATTACTTGTGAAAAGAGACTATCCTAACTTGGTCAGTGCAAGCTTATTTACCTCTTCTATGCTGATGGCAGACAACCAGCATCAGCGGAAGGTTGCATTTATCACAACACAGCAACTCTGCAGATAATGTTCTGATTTTGCTAAAATTCTCCACTTTCTTGCTACTGAAAGAGGAATGAGTTCTCCAGAAAGGAGAAACAAGATTGCAAGTTAGCCCCCTAACAGAAGTAACATAACTGTCTGGATTTCTAAAAAATTACAATATTAAAACAGTGCAAGAATGTCAAGCTGCTCTCTATAAATCTCACGTTTTTGATGTTAACATCACACTTAGCAATCACTTGAAGCTCCTTAACCAGCAACCTCAGGACTACTTAATTTTGCCCAGTAAAACCCACCAATGAGTTTGAAACTGGGAATCATTCATGTATCACATATTCTGGATTTTTTAGACCAAAATTTTCTTTACATCTGCTATTCATTTTTGGCACAAATTTTTGGTCTCTGGGTTTCCCAAGCAAGAAAAACTTGCAAAGAAGGCTGTGTTGCACCCTTCCTAGTGGTTACTGTGTCCCTGATGGCTCTGGCTTACCCTGCAAGTAAGTGTTGGCATCTGAAGCTAAGGTTAAATTGTTATTTTAAGTCACGTTTCTCAGTCCCTCAATTAAGGGACAAAAGAGTACTATAATACTATGGTACAGACAGCTTAATTAGACTCTGGACTCCATGATAAGCAAATAAAAGTGGAGTATGCCATCAGTGTAAGTATGTCTGAAGAACTGGTGCCCAGAAACCAAAGTGGGATGTGGATACAGTTAAAGAGTTCAGGGAGGGTTTATAGCAGAATTTAAGTCTGAAATTGTTGACTGGACACAGACAGAAGTAACCTCCAACTCTTGATCATTAGAAGAGAACACTATGACTGATATTTAGATTAAATGAACCAGTCAAGGGGACCGTCACAGAATTGATTTTACACAACTTTAATGTAATGTAATGTAATTAAAAAAAAAAAAGTGGGAAGATGGGTAGTGACATACGAAGCTGAATGAATCTGATATACATATAAAAATGATAACATGATAGTTGAGAAAACTAGCAAATGCAATACAGGGAAAATAATTTAGATGTCTCCATCCACACTTTAACAAGCCTGTCTTCTCCATCTGTTGACTATCTCAGCATCAACCAATTGGTCTGATGCTGGATTTCCCTCTGATTTCCTCGGCAACTGTCACCCTTTTGTAAAAACTGGGCAAAAATAATTGCCCAAACTACAGCAATTGGGATTTTTTTTTTGGCCACTGTCAATCTATTTTGAGATGCCAAGTCTAGTGCTATGCCAGACTGAAATGCTGTCTCTACTTTTACGTGATTAATACTGTTCCTGAGTATCTGCATTTGACAACAATTATTGACAGCCCCCTGCATCATTAGAGCACAAATTCATGATAAAACCCACTAGCCTTTATTTTCAATAGTAAAAAAGGCCCCTGTATGGTATGGTAACTTACTCTTCCAATACATGTCCTCATCATTCCAATGTTTAGAGTTGGATAAATAATTAAGGTTGTATGATTAAACTTGTCTGGATCTGAATGCAAATTGGTAATAAAGAGATCCACCTGTAAAGCCAATAAGCACCACCACATAGCATACAAATACAATGTCATTACAAAACAGAAACAGCTTCTTAATCGTGAAGTTATGTAACTGCTGCTGTTCAAAATGATTAGCATGTATCACTGCATGACCTTGACTAAGAGTCCAAATACACAGACAGACATTTGATGTGATAATGCAGAGACAATTGCTAAAATGCTGATGGCTACAAGACACGATTGTGAATTCTGTGGACGGACTTTGCTTCACTGCAGCTTTACTATAATGTCTTGTTGCTTTGCAAGAACTTTTGAAATGTTGAATTAGTAATCTTCACCACTGAATCTGGTGTGAAAGTTGGATCCCATGCCGAAAAGCACACTTGGAAATCTGAGAGTCCTAATATCTGGAGAAACTGGGAGAGGTTTCCCTCTTCTAACTTCCTCACGATTTCTTGGGGACATTCTAAAAATTTTCCAGAAGCCAATGTTACAGCAAGCTGCTAGAAAACCAGTTACTCAGAATATAGGATACAACTGTGATTATCCAGTGACTTGCCAAGAAAGATAATAAAGAAAAATACTGGAAGTGACCGGTTAAAAGCACTATGTCTGTTGCTGCATGTCAGTTATCACTAGTACATGAGCTGATATGACACCACACTATAACAGTTACGAATAATATATTTTCCTACTGATGATGATATTCTAGAAGTAATAATTTAAAAAGACACTCAAAATATGGAGGATGAACTCCCCCAGCATGACACATGTAGTTGGAATGACATTTTCTCAGAATGTTTATCAGGAAAGTTACCACTGACCTTTTCATTTTCCTAGAATAGACATGCCCAGTGGGTTGCAACAGCATAAGAAATAAGATTTTTATCCAACCATTTTAAAACTGTAATTCTACAAAAGCAGGCTCCAGCCACACAGCTGCTTTAAAGGCCATGGATGCACCCCAGAAATTGCTGGTCTAGGGGAGCAGTCTTACAGACTCTGGTATATTTGCGTTTCTCAGTTTAGATGAGTCACGCCAACAAAAACAGCAGTGATACAACTGACTAAGCCTAAGGTAGTTCTCTAAAAACTGTCATAGAAATGAAGTCTGCTTAGCGTGGAATAGACTATGTGTATAGTCCCCCTCTTTCTTCGTGGAATAAATCTAGGAGCATGTTACTCCAAAGCCTTACATACACAGCTAACATCATCAATTGAACCAACACGTCATACTTTCTTTGAACATCCTAACACCTAAAGTCAGTAAATTTATTTCAGTATCTAAGATGACAGAAATCAAAAAGCTGGCCCTTCGGTTGAGTTCAGGCAGTTTTCCTACATTTTGTCATTAAGTGAAATATCCAGAGGACCCATGTACAGAATGATGCTTACAGCATGTGTGCCAATATGAACTGGCACGCATGGACATTTGGAAGAAAGAGACAACCTTCAAAACTGTCTAGGTATGTATCATTAGGGAGATCCACCTGTATTAACGAGGAATCAAACTCTAACATGCTAGGCCTGAGTCTCTACCAAACACAACTGCTACTGGTTATTAACATAAACAAACGACATTTAGATACTACCACATCTACCAGACAGTAACAGAGACAACTGTGCTAGTATAAGCAGGGCTTTTTCAGCTTTAGATTGGAGTAAATCTTGTGATTGGCTCTGAATTGTGGGATCTGTGATTTTCCCATGTCTTATTTCTTCCATCATGTTGTAAGAGAAATATACACAGCAAACGTGTAAAATACAATTTGACACCCCATTAACAGAGGTCTTCAAAATAAATGGCTTTTAATGCTTTTGTTGTGAGGAGAAACAAGGCTAATTTCTGTACCACAGATGAAATTTTCTTTTGCGTTTAGTGGTAACTCTCAACTCCATTTTGTTGTTTCTTAGTGCTTTATGTGAAATTTGCATTCATTGGTAACGTTGGTTTACTCTGACTTTTATACTGAGCTTTGAACTAATTGCTCTCAATTAATCTGTTCCACTCTTTGATAGCTTATTTATCAGATTGGGAAAGATAGATTTAATGGTCCTTGCTGGAAACAAGTTCTTTAATTGGAAATACCAGAGTGTTTAGCTCACTTTGTGCTCTAGCAATTAAGGACAATTTGGAAAAGTGTTTTTCCCTCTACTATTGTCTCCTTGATTAGATTTCCAAAGAAGCAGACAAAACAAATGACAATACCACCTAGCAATATTGGTTCAAATAAAAGCCCAGCAGCCAAATTACTTACTATGAGAAATGTGAACCATCCCCATCAATTCCAATGCTGTGTTACATTCATTTTGCTGTATCTTTGCTTCCCATGTAGGTAAATGGCAAAATTTCTTTCAAAATGCATAGCTCTATGCCTGCCTCTATACAATTATCCCTTTCCACAAATAAGCCAAATCAACAGAAGAAATTATTTTTCTTGATTAAGCTCCCACATTTCTCTTGGGATGAAACAAAACAAACAATTAATCTTTCCTTATTTGTTCTCAGAAGAACCTGCATCCCTTAAATGTACGATAACCAGGGTACCTGTGGCAGGCAGTCGGCAGCAATTAGGCTTGTGCTGAAAATGAATGGACTAGAGTCAGAATGCCTAATCTGCTGAGAGTTTCTACAGCAGGGCAAGGTTACACCAGGAAAATTCCCTTGCTGTGGAAATACTGTTAAAAATTACCAGTTGACTTCAGCATAATTAACAAGGTTTGGGAATTTGTATGAACTGAGTAATTGAAAAGAATTAGCAAGAGATATATGCATTAATCTTCACCAGTTACAACATGCCTAATGAAATTAAGGTTCTACTTCTACTCCATGCTTTGGTTCTGCAAACTTTTTTCACCTTCAGAAGAAAAAGTGTATTAGATAAAGACAATAATAGCTATGAAAATTAAAAAAAAAAACTGCATCACAAACATTTTTATATCAACACTTTCAAGATTTTTTTTATATAGAATTCATAGTATTTATCACAACAAGAAACTATGAATGTTTCTGGTATTAATGTCAACAGGAAAAATCCATATCAGAATTATAAATTTAGCATTATTTAGTAATGATTATTTATTTGTAAATGTACATGCATTTAAATTCAAGTCTGTTCCAGTCAAGACATTCTACATTTAACAGCTTTAGTAAAATGAGCTTTCTTACTCTTAACTAAATCCATGTTATATTCTGATTACAGAGACAATGAGCTGGTGAAAAGAAAAATAAAGGCAAGCAATGCTGATGTGTGAAGAGAGTGTTAGCAGAAGATAAGCATTTGTTATTCTCCTAGGCTACCCATGAGCATAGGACCTTCTCCCTTTAGTTCTCTGAAATCCTTCAATATATCCTGCAGAAAGGAGACATGCAAGACTGTATAAAAGACATGAAAAGACAACGTATACAAGGGAATATATCTAAGGCAGGAGAGTGCAATTTACAGCAGGAACAAGCCAGAAGGCTCAGTCATCACACTCCCACAACCTATCAGAGGAAGACTAGTTTTGTTCTCCTCTGTTCTCTTCTGCCAGACCAGTTCCTACCTCTTGCTTTGGCAGCCCTTCTTGCGAGGAATTTTTTTTGCACCTTTACACTTTCCATGCAATATCATTAAAGCAGAAGGTCAAGAATTACTGCTCACTTAATTCAGTATCTTTCCAGTAAAACCGTGTTAGTTCTACAGGTGTTTTCTTTCTTTCTTTCTTTTTTTTTTTCTTCCCCTTCAGAATGGTCTACACTGAATCATAGAATCATTTAGGTTGGAAAAGACCCATTAGATCATCAGGTCCAATCATCACCTAACACTTCCAAGTCCACCACTAAATCATGTCCCTAAGCATCATCTCTTAAATACCTCCAGGGACGGTGACTCCATGATTTCCCTAAGCAGCCTCTTCCAATGCCTAATCACTCTTTCCATGAAGAAATTCTTCCTGACTTCTAATCTAAACCTCCCCTGGTGCAACTTGAGGCTGTTTCCTTGCATCCTATCACTTGTCACCTGAGAAAAGAGACCGACACCCTCCTCACTGCAACCTTCTTTCAGGCCTCCCCTCAGCCTCGTCTTCCCCAGACTAAACAACCCGAGTTCCCTCAGCCACTCCTCATAAGTCTTGTTCTCTAGTCCCTTCACCAGATACAAACAATGGTAGATAAAAACATGGAAGGTATTGCACACTTCAAAGTGAAGAATTGTCAGATCAACTTTATCAATCGAACTTTTTTTCAGCTTCGTTACATGTAAGTATGTATTAACTGTTGCTTACTACTTTTTACTGTTCCATACTACTTTTTGCCACCAAGAACCAGTTCTTCATCCAAAGCACAGAATGGATGGTATTCAGTTACTCAGCATATTTTCACTATTTTGTTTTCTTCTTCTCACCTCCAAATATGGCCAGTCTCTTATTTGAAAATACAAATCCTCCTTTAAAGATAGATTTATTCGTTTCTTCATGTACTTTTCCTCAGTGGTTACATATGGTTTACAAATACGTAAAGAAAATTATTGAATGGTCTTCAGTCACACAAAGCGTATAGGCAAAATAATACTATTGGATTGCATAAAGGCAATAACTTGGCAAACATAGGTCTAAACTACCTGGTAATTTAATGCTATATACTACCGAGCAGTCGTAACAGAGCACAGTGTATTGCATTACACATGCAATAATAAAACACTCTTTCACTGGAAAATATTGTTTCCCTTCAACGGCAATTAAGTAACTTTGCACATTGAAGAAAAAGCCTACAAGACTTAACCTGCCTTGAAATTCCAATTTAAAAGAAATAATCATTTGTGCACCAAAAAATAAGAATCAGCTTATGTAAAACAACACAGAAAAGGAAATGAAGACATGTTTAAAATGCTGTATTAATGCTGATTAAAAAATGGAGAAAACTGAATCATTCTACCATAGCACAAGTTGGGATAATAACAACCCTTTGAAAGAATTGTAGCTTCCTCCTTCCTTTAATATAATGAAGGCAAACTGTTTGACTCTTTTCCTTTCTTTTCCTTTCTTTCCCCAAACAAACTCAGGCAAATCTATTAAATATTTATTAAGGCAAAAGAAAATTTAAAATTTAATGCCTACATGTCAAATAAGGAGTTGCCTTAAGGATTAGGAAGATGGCCATTTTTTCTTTCATCATGGGTAAATGAAATGAGAGTCTCAAACTTTGTATTGCTCTAGAAGGAATCATAGAAATTAGAATAGCCTACAGTCAGCGGACTGTGGCAGTGAGTCAAAAGATGGGCACTTGAGTTTTAATATCCATAGTCTTGCTTAAAAAGGCTGAGATATCTTGGGAAAAAAACTTCATTTCTTTCGCTGCCCTCAAAAATCTTACAATTATTTTGAGCATAGGCAAGTCATAGAATCATAGAATGGCTTGAGTTGGAAGGGACATTAAAGACCACCTAGTTCCAAACCCCCTGCTATGGGAAGGCACACCCACACTAGACCAAGGCTGCGCAAAGCTCCATCCAGCCTGGCCCTGAGCACCTCCAGGGATGGGGCATCTGTAGCTTCTCTGGGCAACCTATTCCAGCGCCTCACCACCCTCTGAGTAAAGATCTTCCTCCTCACATCCAATCTAAACCTCCCCTCTTCTAGTTTAAAACTGTTCCCCCTTGTCCTATCACTATCTATGTGTGTAATTAAGTCCTATCTTTTTTATAAACTCCCTTTAAGTACTGAAAGCCTGCAATGAGGTCTCCCTGGAGCCTTCCCTTCTGCAGGCTGAACATCCCCAGCTGTCTCAGCCTGTCTTCATAGCAGAGGAGCTACAGCCCTCTGATCATCTCTGTGGCCCTCCTCTGGACCCACTCCAACAGGTCCACATTGTTCCTGTGCTGGAGGCCCCAGACCTGGATGCAGCACTCCAAGTGGGGCCTCACGAGGGCAGAGCAGAGG
>VXAL01016931.1:69638-96721 GCA_013399475.1 Chauna torquata
GATCTGCCCTTGGTGAAGCCGTGCTGGCTGTCTCGGATCACCTCCTTGTCTTGCATGTGCCTTAACATTGCTTCCAGGAGGACCTGCTCCATGATCTTCCCAGTCACAGAGGTGAGGCTCACTGGTCTGTAGCTCCCTGGGTCTTCCTTTCTGCCCTTTTTAAAAATAGGAGAGATGTTTCCCTTTTTCCAGTCACAGGGGTCTTTGCCTGACTGCCATGACTTTTCAAATTTGATGGCGAGTGGCTTGGCATCTACACCTGCCAATTCCCTCAGGACCTGGCATGCATGTCATCGGGCCCCATAGACTTGTATCTGTTCAGTTACATCAGGTGGTCTCAAACCTGCTCTTCGCTTATTGTGGGAGGGACGTTGCTCTCCCATCCCCTGCCTAGAGGTTCAGGGACTCAAGAGACGTGGGAAACCTGACCACCAGCGAAGACAGAGGCAAAGAACTTGCTGAGTTCTTTGCCATGCTGGTTTCTTGCCTTCCCTACTTGATTTCTTACACATGGGGATGGAGAGCTCTTGCGCTTTAAGAAAAGTGTCCTTAAAGAATTGCCAGCTTTCATCAGCTCCTCTGTCCCTAGGGACAGCTTCCCAGGGGACCTCATCAACTAATTCTTTAAATAGCTGAAAGTTCACTCCTCTAAAGTTTAGGGTCCTTACTTTGTCTCTTTGCCAGGCCCATGTTCCTCGAGATCACCAACTCAACCCGGGTGTGGTTGCTGCAGCCTAGACTGCCTCCAATCCTAACCTCTTTAATGAGTTCAACTGCATTGGTGAGCACCAGGTCCAGTAACACTTCTTCCATGGTTGGTTTGTCTAGTACCTGGACCAACAATTTATTCTCAATGCACTCCAGGAGTCTCCTCGATTGATTACAGTTTGCCATGTTACTCTCCCAGCAGACAGCCAGGTGGTTGAAATCCCCCCACCAGGATGAGAGCCTGTGAGCACGATGTCTCTGGCAGCGAAGGAAGAAGGCCTCATCAACAACTTGCCTGATTGGGAGGCCAGCAGTAAACCTGAACCACAAGGCGTCCTTTATTGGTCTGGTCTTTAATTTTTACCCACAAGCTCTCAACCTGTCTGGGGCTGTTTCTGAGAGGCAGCTCTTTGCAGTCTATCCATTTCTTAACATAAAGGACAACACCTCCGCTCCTCCTTCCCTGCCTATTTCTTCTGGAAAGCTTGTAGCCCACAACTATAGCATTCCAGGTGTGTGATTTGTCTCACCACATTTCCATGGTAGCAACTAGGTCACAGTTTTCTAATTGCACCATGGTTTCCAACTCCTCCTGCTTGTTTCCCATGCTGCTTGCATTGGTGCGGAGGCACATCACCTGGGTTATCAACTGCATCACTTTTTTGGAAAAGCCCTCCCTAATTCCTCTGGGACAATTCATAGGTATTTCCCTGTTGATTCCTGAAGTGTCAGTGTTCCATGGTTCTTCTCTTTCACTCGAGAGTACATCTCCTTTACCTGCTTAGTTTAAAGCTCTGCTAGTAAGTCCAGCCAGCTTGCTGCTCAGAACACTCTTGCCCAACCTGGTCAGGTGCATCCCACCTGGTGTCAACAAGCCCAGTCTCACAAAGGTGCATCCAAGACTGTAGAATCCAAAACCCTGAGCTTAGCACCAGCCACGCAGCCAAACCTTCACCTGATCTGTTCGTCTCCTTCTTCTTTGGTCCCAGTCTCCAACTGGGAGGACAGAGGAGAACACTACCTGCACTCCTGATCCCTTCCACACTTTTCTGAGTCCCTTTTGATACTTCAGAGTCTCCTCATTGTAGCCTCACTCAGCCCCACATGAAACAATAGGAATGGGTGGTAGTCCTCTGGCTTTAATAGGCTCTGTAGCTTCTCCACGATGTTGCAAATGCAGGCCCCCTGCAGGCAGTAAACCTCTCTAGAGAGATTGTCCGGATGGCAAATGGGTGCTTCAGTGCCTTTCAGTGAGGAATTGCCAATTATGAACACCCTTTGAGCTTTTCTGGTGGCACTGGTTCTAACACAGGTGCTTGGTTGGACCAACTTTGTACAGTTGTCCTTTCCTGGGTTTTGACCATGACTCACACACTCTCCTTTCTCNACTCGAGAGTACATCTCCTTTACCTGCTTAGTTTAAAGCTCTGCTAGTAAGTCCAGCCAGCTTGCTGCTCAGAACACTCTTGCCCAACCTGGTCAGGTGCATCCCACCTGGTGTCAACAAGCCCAGTCTCACAAAGGTGCATCCAAGACTGTAGAATCCAAAACCCTGAGCTTAGCACCAGCCACGCAGCCAAACCTTCACCTGATCTGTTCGTCTCCTTCTTCTTTGGTCCCAGTCTCCAACTGGGAGGACAGAGGAGAACACTACCTGCACTCCTGATCCCTTCCACACTTTTCTGAGTCCCTTTTGATACTTCAGAGTCTCCTCATTGTAGCCTCACTCAGCCCCACATGAAACAATAGGAATGGGTGGTAGTCCTCTGGCTTTAATAGGCTCGGTAGCTTCTCCATGATGTTGCAAATGCAGGCCCCCTGCAGGCAGTAAACCTCTCTAGAGAGATTGTCCGGATGGCAAATGGGTGCTTCAGTGCCTTTCAGTGAGGAATTGCCAATTATGAACACCCTTTGAGCTTTTCTGGTGGCACTGGTTCTAACACAGGTGCTTGGTTGGACCAACTTTGTACAGTTGTCCTTTCCTGGGTTTTGACCATGACTCACACACTCTCCTTTCTCCACCCCAGAGCATTATACCTGTTGCATAGGGGCACTTAAGGGGCAAAGGGGAGACTCCTCCTTCTGCTCGAAGCAGAGATGAGGGTCCAGTCTCCCTTGTCTTGTCAGTCTAGTCCACCAGCTCAGGGTTGGAAGCTAGCTTACCTTACCCTTGCAGGGACTTAAGGCAGGGCTGTCACTAAGGTTGTGTCAGTGCACAATACCGTGCATCAATCTCTCACTTGGATTCCTGGATCCTGTGCTGCCTGGTGAGCTCCTCTCACAACAGGGCAACTTGCTCAAAAAATTCTTCCAGCTGAGCACACTTGCAGCCACAACACCCATTTCTGCCTTCAGGCCCTAAGGGGACTTACAGATTCTGGACTTCCCTCCCTGCAACCGAGGATCTGGACAGCTCATTTGGTCCTCGGAAGGTCTGTTTGGATGATGATGGAGACCATTTCTCACTGTATATATATAACATGCAATAAGTACAGTTTGACGTTCATCTTAATTTGGGCGATAGTAAGTGATACTATAGCATTATAATATACAGTACAATGAAAAAAGAATGAGCACTTAGACATGGTTTCTAAACCTGTCAGGAATTCTAATGTAAATTTTGCTTTTACCTGAGTAAAATTTACTTTGATCAGCTCTGACATGTAAAAGCAAAATGAGAAATTCATGCAGCACAGTTCTATACAGCAAAAAAAAAAATTACTGAAGTTGAAGTAAAAAATATGAATCGCAAAATACAAAGTAGCACCACTTAAAAAGCAAAGCATGTAACTTTTAAAACATAAGTCACGTTATTTTCCTAAGTATGCTTGAAAAAATGCCTGGAACTATTCTGCAGGAAACACATTTGCAAGCAGAGACTTATGAAAAAGCTCTCTTTTAAACTATCTGCGAAATTATTTTGTTTTTCCCTCTTCTCTTGTTCTACATCTCCTCTAAGCCAACATGCAAGTCTGCACGTCAAGCACACTTCTTTAAAGCCCACAGTCATCTAAAACCAGCTATGTATCCCTACCACCAAAGAAACATGTATGCACAACAGAATCTTAAAAGAGCTGGTCTTAGCAATGATGGATTTAAGTTATTAACCGATCAAAAAAAGATGGATGGTGGTCTGCTTTTCTTAATCTACATCATCATCTAGATCTATTTAAAGATATGTGGTACACTAACAAACTTAGTTAAGGTTTCGATAAAATCAGTAGAATAATCTGCCCTGTTACATTGAGACTGTATCGATCAATAAAATCACTTGTACTAGGAAAGTACTGTTAAGTACTGACAATCCCAGCCATTAATATTATTTAACACTCTGCTCACAATCTTTAATAAGGACAAAGAACATTTTGCCTTTTTATACTTTATAACATTGCTTTTATAGCTCCTTACAGGTAGAGTTCAACCTTGATTACTGTAGACTAAATGGCATTAGAGAAGGAAGATGCTGATTAATTTTGGATAATGGAGAGAATTTTCAACGTGATTAATGGATGTGGGTGATTCAACAGCCTTTCCAGGAAGACATTATTTAAATCTTATTTCACTGTTTCCAATTTTTACTTGCAACTTTCTAAAACTAGATTCTTTCCTCCCAGTGTATTCACCTGCATTTAAAACAATTCTGCTTTCCAGAAAGAGCAATCAGGAAGATAAGTATCTGTTCTGTACTTGATGGGATTTTTTTTTTTTTTCTGCAAATAAGACAATTTGGTGTTAAATTAGTTAGAAATAGATTCCGACAGAGAATGTGTATATAGGACAAAGGGAAGGATCACTTCTACAGAAATCTTTGTGGTGGTTAATGAATGACACAAGGAAGTCAAAGTGAATTCTATGCATCTCTTGCCCTCAGATATGGTGAATGGTTAAAGAGAAGCCTAATGAGAAAAAGCTCACAGGTAAGGCATGCACATAACAAGGTGGAAAAGAACAAAAATATGCCCACATTTTGCACAGAAGTTCTAATGTTTAAATTTCTTCTTATGAGTTCAGCTTTTAAATATAAAGCCAATTACCTCCCATGTGTAAAGTGTATCATTTCATCTTAAAAGGCATTATTAGCCTTTTCAGGAGGCTTTGCACAGTGGCATCTGACCTGCATACCTCTTCATTATATCAATATGATTCAACCATGTCTTACCAACCATATGATTCAACGTTTCTTTCCTTTAAGAACAGTGTTTGTGATACATACAGGGTTTAATTCATGAAAATACATCAATGTTTCATCAAATTCAATAACAAGCTGAAACATAAGAATGTGTTTAATTATTTTCAGCACTGTATAAGAAAGGTCATAATGGTTCAGACCAAAGGTCCATTTATGGACCAAAAATGGCTGTAATAAATGGATAACAAGGAAGAGTATAAATGAGCAGGACTAATAACATATGAGATATTTTCCTTCAATACTCTAGCAGCCTAAATTTTCTACGCCAAATGTAAGGTCTTCCATGAGCTTTTCCAGTCTTCCCTTGAAACAGTTTAAACTTTTGGCATTCACTGTATGCTTTGGTAACAGGTATTCAGGAATAACTCAACTCTTGATACAGAGCACATTTCTGAGAATATAAAGGAAGGACAATTGTAATGATTATTAACATTGACAGAATGGATGTCATGACTGAAGTACACAATTAAAATTTGAATAGCTGAACGACCATTGAATGGTCATTCAATGGTCACTCTGCCACTACACTTAGTAATAATTACACTTAGAAATAATTAGTAACCAATGATTTATTTTTATTGGGCAAAAGCAAAAGATGTCTTATAGAAGTGCACATATACAGAGTTCTCAATATTTCTAAAAAGCTCCAACAGCACATGTTCAAAACCATCTACTTCTACAGACATTATCTTTTTTTTTCCCTCCTTTAATATTGATACTGCAAAGTCAAGAACTATTTCAGTTTTTAAGCACTTACAGAATGCTTCTGATTCTAGTTCCTTATGTCAGCTTCAAACAACTGACAAATCAAGATCTCCCTCTCTTCATATGACAGTCTAGCTTTTATTCTGCCTAGCAGAGTTCAGGCTGACTTTTATGTACTACTGTGAGACATTTTTTCCTCCACTTTACAAAGAAAAGAGAAACCGCTGAAAAATCCTGTGCATCACTAAGAATTTGTGTTCCCCGCTTTCACACATCTTCTGATCCTCCTCCAACCAAGACAGCTCTGAAGCAGTACTTCAGCTGTAGTTACAGAGAAGGACTACTTAGCTATTAAAAGGCAAAATTCTAGCCAACGTACACTGTGGAGCACTTGCAGACTAGCATCAGGGGTCTAGATGGCTTTTCTTAGAGCAGAGACCTCTGCAATCTTCTTCGAGATGGACAAGGTTATAAATGATTGGGTTCACATTCCTCATTGTTAGAACAGCAAGAGACCAACAGAAGCTGAATCAGTTAAGCAGTGAAGAAGTAACGGAACTTTCCACTAGGTGATGGAAAATTTTTTTTTCCACGATTAGATTAAAAAAAAAACACTGAGAAATCAAATTATCTTACTCCTCAGAATGATAGTGAAAAGGGGCAATGACTGACACTCAAAGAAAACAGAAGATTCTTAACTTCAGTTGCAATATGAAACACTGTTAGTCCAGCAACACTCTGCAAGTTTCCAAAACAACAAAAAGATCCTTTCAATACTTTAATTTCTTTTAATTGAATTGAAAACTCTATAGAGCAACAACACAGAACCAGATCAACATAAATGAGGATAGCTCAATAGCTTCAGAACACAACAACTTAGACTGGTGACTAAAATCAGAGGGTTTTTTTTTTCCCTGGGGCTAGGGGAGGTTATTTAATTCTTTCATCTGGATTTATTAATTTCTTGATACCCATTGTCCAGTTAGAAAAGATTATTTATTTACTTTAGCTTTATTACAAGGAATTTAGTATCAACACTTACTGAAGTAATTAAAGAAAATCATCATGGCCCATGAAGAAATGCCATCTTGGGCCAAGTTTTCCATAACATAGTTTTTCTTCTGCAGTCACCAACTGCAGAAATATCTCATTTATCTTCATTTCTTTTCATTTGCTATTGAACAGTTCCCTTAAACAGAGTAAAAAATGCAATATAATAATGAGAGACTTTCTCCTTTATATTTCTGACAAACTTACTCATAAAGCAATTGGACATTATTCATCACTATATCCACTGTTTTCCTAAGTCTGCCCTGCTGGAAGCCAAGACAGTTAAGGAGGATAGGATTGGATTCTACTTTTGAAAAGCAAAATCATAACAGATTCGGTTTTATTTATCTTTTTCAGGAAGGATTGGTAGTTAAAACTTTTTTTTTTTTTTTTTAAGAGAATTGCATTTTGAAGAATACTGAAATATAGGTCAAAGTGCTTCTCAAATATCCAGATTATTTCCTTAAATGGAAAACAAATCTCAAGTCCAGTTTCATAAACTCTATAATTCATTTTGCAGATTTGGATTCCTGAAACTCTGGAATGTTGAAGTTCATCAAGTCTTCAAGACTCACAGCCAAGCATCACTTTAACCAACCTTATCTCCAGGAATCAGGACTGTTCTCTTTTTACAAAGTTCAAGAGTAAATAAAAGGCAAGTATGTTTTCTTGACCTCAACTAAGAGAGAAATATTAGCTCTACGTATTACCTCTGGTTAGAGATGTACGTACATACAGGCCTTACATACATACAGACCAGTTCAGAAGGTTTACAGTCCTCAGTTTTATGTTAGATTCCTGCCAGTTACAAGGAGAATCTCTTCATGTCACCCAGACCACAAGAAACAAGTTAGTATCCTGAAGCTCATCACAAACATGGGCCTTCTCGAAAATCTCTCTCCATAACCAAATAATTTTAGTGAAGACTAGCAGCTACATATTCTCATGTTGAGGTGTGGGTACCACTTCACAGTGAATTCTGTTAACAAAGCCTGTTATCTTGTTGGACTGATGATATCAGCAAATGATGAGATTTCTTCTGCCCAAGGGGGTTAGAAAATATCTATTCCATTGAACTTTAAAAGGAAGGCCTGTCAAAGGGCAAGTCCCTAGGGTAGAGAGGCTGGATGGCAATAACATCCAGTGTCAGCTTACTGGGACAAGGATATGACCTAACTCCAAATCAGTAGAGGGCAGGTGGTTAGATCAAATTCTTCCCCATTACCAATTCACTGGAAATAAGCTCCATAAAAACTGTTCCTCCAAGAGTGCATCATACAAAATCTAATTGTAACAAATACCGATCAGATTGACAATACAGCTGCAGTTGCTTCAATAACCAATTAGATAAGTTCCCTAAGTGCTGCCCTTAGGAATCCCAACAATGTCTTCAATGTCCAAAATAAAAACCCAACTACTAGTGCTGTTGGCCCGTCCAAAAGGTGACTTACTGAACTCATACAAATAACAGTGTGCAAGAGAGAGCATTTCAAGTGATCTGTATTTCCTTCAAATACATTATCAAAGCATAACATATTTCTGTATTGCTTTGTGATATACAGTCAGTCTAAGGTTATACAGTAGATGAAAAATAAAAAATAAAAACACCCAGAAGCTACAATGTATGCCCTATCATCTTCCACACTTACCTTTAACTTCTGGTACTTTCAAGCAAGCAAATATTTCTTCAGCAGTCAGAGCAGTCACCTGTTTTAACACAGGTCCAGTTGGCAACCCTGCTCAAATTAGAGGCTACATAACCAGTTACCTAAAGTTTAGGTCTTCTATCTTTTCTCTATATCAAACTCTTCAGGAAATGTATCAAGAGAAGACATCTTAAAATTTACATTTAGGTAAGTGCAAATCTTAGTGCAACCTAACACTACTTTGACAGATTTTTGTCAGCAGTAATGTAATCCAACTAAAACAACTAGATTCTAACCTCTGCTATATTACAAGCTACAAGCTCAGATACACAAGTTACTATCAAGTCAGAATTTATATCACACACTAATTGATTTGTAGTAACTTTGTGTTCTTAGTTGACAGCCACCACAAGCTAGTTAGCGCTGGTTTAGTCCTCTTTCGCTGTCATTAACGTGCATTTTCTATTTTAGCAAAGACTAAACCAGCTCACCTTAAGTCCTGTGTGCTGTAGTCTAAGCTCATGCACACAGTTACCATGGATCAGCAGAGGAGCAATTGCTTACTGTTTCATACTAATTGGCTTGAATGTTTGGGGCCACATTCTGTCATTCGCTTGTCTTTTCATGCTTCCTCATTAACAGATTAAATATAATCCTTCCACCTGTCAATCAGTTGACTGTTCCCAGTATTTACAAGGGTTCTGTATTATTATTATGCTACTGCTAAATTACTACACATACTCCTGAATAAATACATTAGTGCTTACTAGTCAGTTGTTCCACAGTATTAAAAAACAAAAGTTTTAAATTCGAGGCAAGCTTGTTGAACATGAAAGCCACTTAAAAATAATGCATGTAAACCAATCTTTCACAATGCCATGAAAATCAGACCAGTATAATAATAACAAATCCTCACCGAGCTTTCAAAACCAAGGAAAATAAGCCAGCTGATGAAGATTAGCTGACAATGGATATTGCGAATATTCATTTTCTTAAATTTAGCATATTACAACCTAATAATATTTGGTTTATTCACAATTTTGCTATTCTTCAGAAAAACTTAATGTTTCTGAGCTTCTGTTAATCTGCTCCAAGAAACAAACAGCATATGCTGCAAGGGTTTAAAAGGGTGGCTCCATCATGAAAAAATGTGGTAGTTTAACACCGTTAGGTAGCTAAGCACCACTACGCCACTCTCTCACCACCTCTACTCTGATGGACAGGGAGAGAAAATATAATGGAAAAAAAGCTTATGCATTGAAATAAGGACAGGGAGATAACTCACCAATCACCATCATGGGCAAAACAGACTCAACCTAAGGGAGATTAATGTAATTTATTGCCAATGAGTAGCAGACTAGAGCAGTGAGAAATAAAACCAAACTAAAATCACCTTCCTACCATCAAACCCTCTTCAAACTCCTCGCTCCGAGAGGTGCAGGGGAACAGAGAATGGGGGCTGCACTCAGCCCATATCACTTTGTCTCCGCTGCTCCTTTGTGGTCACTCTCTGACCCTGCTCCAGCGTGGGGTCCCTCCCACGGGATGCTGTCCTTCCCAAACGGGTCCTGCGTGGGCTTCCCACAGGCTGCAGCTCTTCAAGAGCTGCTCCAATATGGGTCCGTACCACGGGGTCCATCCTTCAGGAGCAAACTGCTCCAGCACGGGTCCCCCACGGGTGGCAGCTCCCACCGGATCACCTGCTCCTGCGTGGGCTCCTCTCCACGGGCTGCAGCTCCGGCCCAGAGCCTGCTCCTGTGGGGGCTCTCCCTGGGCTGCAGCCTCCTTCAGGCCACATCCACCTGCTCCTCCGTGGGCTCCTCCACGGGCTGCAGCGTGGAGATCTGCTCCATGCGGTACCCCATGGGCTGCAGGGGGACAGCCTGCTCCACCATGGGCCTCACCACGGGCTGCACAGGAATTTCAGCTCCAGCGCCTCGAGCACCTCCTGCCCCCTTCTGCATTGACCCACGTGTTTGCACTGCTGTTTCTCTCTCATTTTTCTCAGTCCTCTCTCCCAGCTGCTGTTGTGTAGCAGTTTTTTCCCTTTCTTAAATCTGCTCTCCCAGAGGCACAACCAGAATCGCTCATGGCTCAGGTCTGGCCAGTGTTGGGTCCCTTTTGGAGCCGGATGGAGCTGGCTCTGATCTGACATGGGGCAGCTTCTGTGCTCTTCTCACAGAGGGCACCCCTGCAGCTCTCCTGTCACCAAAACCTTGCCATGTAAACCCAATACAAAAGATCACAAAGAAGTAACATGGTGCTGGCAGCTACAGCACTTTCAACCTCACACAATGGAATTCCTTGCTTTCTTTACTATTTGATACAGACCAATTCAAATATTCTAATTTCACCTCATTATTTTTATCCAAATTTCAAATATAGAAGACTACTTCGTTAAAAATACATTAAAAACCCAGTATGATCAGACTATGTCAGACACAGGTCTGTATTTAACTGCACTTTGCATGTTACTTGTTGCCGGTACAGGTTTTTCAAGATGCAAGATGCAATAATGAGAAATTAACATACATTGTATAAAACAAATTCTTTGAATATAACATCTGTGTAAATGCTCAATCTCTGCATGAGATTCTAACTGATTTTGAAAAAAACAGTAAGAACTGCTATGAGTCCATAATAGTTTGCCATCTGCACAAATGGTTGGCTACTAGTACTACCGCTGACTAATGACAGCAGTAGCCAACCTACTTTTAAAGATTAACTCCCATTAGTATTACTTGAAAATATATTTGTGATACTCTATATACATGATGCTAAATTAAAAACTAACCATATATCTTCTGAAATTGTAGCACATTGTCTTGAAAATGCTTGGCACTATTAAAAACCTTCTGATGACTGAACTGCATTGATACAATTTCCTAAAATCAGGCTCTCATTATGTGAAAAGCTAAAGTTTCACTGATGATTTGTTTTGCTTGCTGTTAGCAAATTTGAAATTAATGTCTTTGAAAAGAATATTCATGTTTTTTTTTTTCTTATTTTAATTTGGTAGGCACATTAGTATGGATATAACTTAGAGGCTGGCCCTGTTTTTGTCAGACGACCACCAGTTGTCCCTTCCAACCTTAACCACTGCATGTTCCTACGACAGCCACTAGCGACAGAAGAGGGGAAAAGATAGTTACATATGTACAAGAACCTACAAGAACAAGAGTTGACTACCTCTTCCAGTAGGGGGAGATGTTCTTTCAAAGTTTATCAGCAATTAAAAAGTACTAAGCAATATACTCCTGTATCTTTTTAACAAAATCAACATCATATGAGAAATAGGTACATGTGCCTTAGTAGTGATATTCTCCAAAAGACAGCTTCATGAAAATCTGAAAAAAAGAACTAAGTCACAGCTAATGTCCGTAAAATAAAAACATGCTGATGATTGCACAAGCTGTGCTGACAGCCATCAAAAACAAAAAGACTCTTCTCTTTTCAAAACTGAAGTCTCTCCAACAGCAATGTTTTCTCACCCACAATAATAAATTTAATTTTTAGATGCGAATGATGCTATAAATCTCATGGAGCAGGGAGAAAAAGAAGTATTACATGTTTCAATGTAACAATAACAACTAAATATTTAAAAGTACATAATAAAAATAAACTATGTTGCTGAAACTCTTCCTATATCTCTAACAAAATTTGACCTTTATTTTCCTCCTTCTGTCCAAACTTGTTTTTAAAAGTTTAATGTCAGAAGTCATACTTTCTCACATCACACTGCAATTATTTCCTCCTCCTTAAGGAGTTTTCTTTTACAAACCTTCCTGAAAATCAGGCAGGTGCAGATTAACATCCATTTTCTTTGATGGCAGCTCACTGTACATTATGTTGCAGTTCACCACTCTTCCAGATGTGCCAGTGCAACTGCGGATGATGACATAAATCAGATTCTCTGAAATTATCTGAGTAAAAATAGAATATTCTCACTCTTGCCCTCCTCCCACAACTATTATCTTTTGACTCAGATCATTTCCGTTGTCCCCTTCAATAAAAGAGCCGAAGGTACAGTGAACTGGGGATACAGAGGAACACCTTACTCTGGTTTTGTCACCAGAGAAACGTCTGTGGAATTACACGCCTGGGTATTTTTAACTTACAAGAGAATAATTTTTGAAGCAACCATGGTGCGAGTAGAAATTCCATCTATTAGAGAAGGACAGGATTTATCATCCATATATTTAGATGTTTGTATGTCCAAATAATTTCTGAAGACTCCTTTTACAGTCTGCAGCAAAATTAAAGCCCACGTAGGTATAACCTAGGACTCTAGATGCAAGTGCCCAAACACAAGGAGATGAATACGAGATGATGGGTGCCTATTTCAACTAGATGAACAATTCACATACAGGCATGTACAGTAGAGGAACATGAATTTGATGAGCTGCTTCTTGCCTAGTCCATCTAAGCAGAGGCCAGTTAAATAAAGCCACCTTACTTCTCTTCTGTAGTATTTCTTATTGGTACAACCAAAACAACTTTGTAAAGAATAATCACTATTTTACGTGCAGGAAAATGTGGTACTAGTAGGTTCTCCAAAGTCAGTCAGCAGCCTATGCCAGAATCAGAAACAAAATGCAAACAGTCCAGATTTCCAGCTGCTACTCTTGCTAAGTGAACAGAAATGATCACTGCTAGTAAGGATGCAACTAATTTCCCACATTTACAATTGCCTATCAGTAAAACAGCCCACTTCATACCTGCAGTGGCTTCAAATGCTTTGGATACTACAACTCTGAAAAGGTATGCTGTTTTTACTTTCACACCAGTGAGAGGAGACTCACCTGCAAGTACAACTCCAAGCCTTGCCGTCTCTGCTCCAAGACTTTTGGGACCCAGTTCCTCACATGCTTTGAAGGAATCTCAGGAGTCCTTATGAACTTCTTGAGCTGAAACAAAAAGAAATCCAGACAAAAATGAAGAATAACAGTGCCCCTTTAAAGTACACACATTTATGTTAGAGATGGGACAGTACATGTAAAATAACCACATACAAAGGGAAATAGCATAGCAACCAATTTCCTCATGATCAACTCACTGAAATAACAACTGGCTTTCTTAAAGCTCTTCATACCTGCAGGCTGCAGTTAAAAATCACCATGTCCAGCCCTTTTCAGTAAACAGAAACCCTAGTAACAAATTTTTTTTTTGTCACTAACAGCCTTAAAACAAAACAACAGCAACTACATGAGAATACTTGAAAGGAGGATCCACATCACCCTGGATTACCTACTCGAGCCAGACAGTCACCTGACACCAGCTGAGCAGACAGCTGAACAGTGGACAGGAGGGGGCTCGATGATAACTAAAGCAAAGCTGTGGCAATCTCAAACTCCTGGTGACTCTGGTGACTTAAACGGCTGAGCCTCTGGAAGCCACGCAAGGGGCCCTGAAACCATGGAGCAAGGGGTTGACCTAGCTCACAGACCCACTGCAGTTATTACTGAGGAGGAAGGAGCTTGTAAAGCACCCGAGAGATGGATTCAGCACCCACCACAGCCTTAAGCATCCAACGGAGACACAACATAAGCCCCTCTTGTGCTTCATTTCCCCATCAGTTAACCTGGTGTGACACCTTACAAAGTCACTGCAACATACACAGGTCTTACCTTGCTAAGCGTGGTGACAAAACACCACAGTAATTTCTAACTCTAGAGCTAGGCATTTATGAACAGGTGGAACAAGTAAAAGAAGGAGAGCTAACCACTTTTCTGGAATCAAGAGAGCAAAATTTCTATCCATGCCCTGAAATTGCACCAACAGACTGACAGTTGTGTTTAACAGCTTATAAAGAGAAACAGCACGACTGCCACTGCATGTATTTTCAGGGGAGCTCCGTAACTGTTCCTCTAAAGATTCCCCACAGAAAATCTTTTATAGATATATACAGAAACACGTGTGTGTGCATATAGACAGACAAAAATATTTATTCTCATAGCAGTAAGACTTTCTGGAGCAATGTATTTTTTTCAAAATCAACCAATATTAACATTTTCCTCAAAACTAGAGACCAAACCCAATAACTGGAATAGGCAGAATTGCATTGCAATAGAAGGTGACATTAGACATTCTTTCTGTTGGATATTGCCTCTGAGTAAATCTGAGGCAAGGAATGCAAGGAAAGAAACTCAAAATTGACTTTGACGTGTATACCCATGGGAGAATGAGAATTTACATTTCATCTTTGAGCTTGCTGAGATGTCACTATAGGAAAAAGCAGTGCCAACATATCAACATCTCTACAATCACAAGTAACGAAGCTTCAGCACAGAAACCTCAATTGCTCTGCAAACATTTTGCAACTTCCTGGTTTCTTAACAGTGCTAGATTACAATTAAACATGAAATGAAAAAAAAACCTGCTCAAACCCATGTACTTTTACTGACTGATCTTAAAGCCAAAATATAAAACCTGATTTTTTCCTCTAAATTGGTCAAGAGTGTTGAAGAAGCTATGATCACAGATGTTGCAAACTATGACAGCACTTGCAGATGAGGAACAAATGAGGAGAATGCCCCAGATGAGGAGAGACATACCTGAAACAATACAAGGTTCCACTAAAGCTCAGCTGCTCACAAGACAAATACTCTGCAGCTGATACCTCAGCTAGTGCTTAACAATCCTTTTGTGCTCTGTGGTCCTGTTGTATAAAGCATCCAATAAACAATTGCTAAAATGTGCAAGCACAGGTACTCTGTGTAGGTATAATGTACTTGCTATACAGGTGTACAAAGGATAAATGATAAGCCCACTCTCTTACGCTTACAATAATCCAATAACATATTGTAACAAACAATTATTACAATGCCAAAGAATATAAAGCAAGTCTGCCTATATATTAGTTATGTTGCTTCAGAAATATTTACACAAGAAATATTTATCTAAGGACAATTACTGTCTGTAATAACTTCCTGTCCACAACACTGGTCTTACACCAATTTGACATGGTGTAGTCCCAATTTACCTCAAGTGTACAAAATGTCTCAAGTAATCAATTAAAGAATTATTTGTCCAAGTATGAAAAGCCAAAACTATTCTAGAATTATAAATAATTTGCAAAACAAGATACGTAGAACTTAAGATTTCTGCACATTTCACTGCAGTAGTTGTAACATGGTCACTTCCTAACATTTTCATACTAAGAAAGATCTATTACAGATGTAAAGTAAAAAAAGAGTAAAAAGGAAGTAGGGAATAAGTATGAGTGTACGGTTGTATTTTTAACTATGTTATACAAGCAGAAAGATTTTAATTCTTTCTAGAAATCTCTCCATACGAACATAACAAAACTTTTGTTCAGACTTGAATTCAATTCTGTAATGTGAATGGTGCATCGCCTGAAAGGCCTAGCTTGTCATTCATACTCAGGTCAAATCATAACAGCCTATGCAAACTAATTCAAAAAAGCCAAAAGTAGTTGATATTTTCTGTCATATAAGTAGTTCATACTCCTGGTGTATCATAGCAGGCCTGAAAAGATTTTAAACCTTTTCCATTACAGCTAGATTGCACAGGAAGTGGGGCTTAACTTTTATACTAAAAAAAAAAAAAAAGGAATGAAAACATTAATTGACATTCTGATTATTTAATCATCTATCTTGTAATAAGAAATGGAGTCCTTCCTCCACATGATTACAGTGCAGCAAGTCCTTCTCAGGGAAATGGCACAATATCCTACCTTGAGCATCTATTCCCATTTTCTACCCTGGCTGTTCCCAACAGAAGCTTTATTTCTACTGCTCACTGCAGACATCTCCAGCGCTAAGGGCACCTTGAATATGCAGTACATTTAAAGATACCTTTCCAACTGTCATGTGCTTACAGCAACTAAGAGTGGAACTTGCCTTTTAAATTAAAGAGGAAGAAAGGAACCAAAAACAAAACACTGTTGGCATGCTGAAAGCAAACTGGTATCCGGATTTGAGTGTAAGTAGTTATGGGATGCAAACAAACTGTTCACACAGAATGAGATACAAGTTCAAAATACTCTTCTCTGGTAAAAACTGTTCAAATACACACCCCACACTGTTGAAGAAAAGAGAAGTGTACTTTCTTAAGAGCTTTGAGATTTTCTGCTTTTTCTAACACAAAATGGAGGGAAAGGGTGAAAGCATATAATGTATTACTAGAGAACACTTCCTCCAAGATTTCTGCAACACTGAAAGCACTGAAGCAGGCTTGGAGCAGGAGCTGCTCAACCACTTTGTTTACTACAAATTTAAGTGCAACTGTAAAAAAAAAAAAAAAAAAAAGACTTAAGAAAAGAGGTATATTGTTCCCAAATAAGCCAGGCTCTTTCCATCTGTAAAGGAAAAAATAAGAAAAAGTCACTATAAAGTTTGCAGAGTAATTTAGACAAACAGCAAGCAGATGAGGAATAAGATGTAACAAACTGAATGGTGGTGCGAAGTGTCTTCTTTGAATACCAACTTTTCAGGTGTGTTTATTTTGCTGCTGGTTTTGGATAGAGAGAAAACGACTATCATTTATGTTTCTTCTGGTGTTCTAAGGATAATTCTCTATAAAAGGAGTTACTGCAGAGGAACTGGTGTGCAAGGAGACAAAGCTGAGAGCAAGACTGCAGTCATTCATGACTTTTGTGTGGAGCAATGAGGGGAAACGTACACGTAAACCAAGAGAATAACAGAAAATGAACTGTGCAACTCCAGAAATTACAATGAAATTAGAAAACAGCTACAGGATACTGTCTACTTGGGTAGATGTGTTTTAATCATATAAATCCTGTTTTCCTCTCTTAATGTTTCCTAACTTAATTAGTTGTGCAATCTCTACTCAAATCTACACTGGTTTACTTTCTGTTGTAGGATTATTGTTGCGTAAAATAAAGCACATGTACTGCAAGGTTTGGTGGTAGGTCAGTGAGTTGTACTACTGATTCTGCCACTGTTGCTCATGTGTATCATATTCAATGGGAACACAAGGGGGGAAATACGTGAGAGAGATGTGAATTAAAACAATAAACAAGAAAATGCATATTAAAAAGTTGCAGCTAATTACCACAACTGGGACAAGAAGCAAAAAGCCAAGAAATACTAGCACATAACAATTACTGTGCAGTAAAGCCTGATATATTCTTGCTCTTCAGACTTTTGAGGGCTGACACACAGATGGATCAATAGTTTCTTTTGTTGCCCCATGCTGGCTTATAAACACACCATATAAAGCTGGTAAAACTCATCCTCTCTGCCAGGAGGCTAATGCTTCCTCCCTGAATGAGACCATTCCTGAGATGACTCAGAGACACCAGCAAACATGCTGGTTTGTGCAAGCCCTGTCACACTGCAGTGGCAGGAGCTGTGAACGCCACAGGCTCTTCCCTGTGCTCCTGTCTGTCTTTTGCAGCTTTTTCATAGTGAGGGCAAGCAGCACAAGCAAAAGCAGTTGAGCCTGCATATACTCCACTGCCACTGAGAGCTATAAACCAACAAAAGTTCCATTGACCCAGGTCCTAGGAAAGGACTGCAGTGCAGCCCTCTTCAGTGCAGCCCCACCACTGGTAGGCTGCTGCTTTTCCAGAATTCTCCTTCACAATACCTATCCCTCCATAAGGCAGAAGAGATTAAAACTTGCCTTTCAGCCGCACAACTGTAATAGAAGCATCCAGTTCAGCCTGGAGAGGAGAAATTGTACCTTGCTTTAAGAGTGATCAAAACAATTTAAAGAACAATTAGTGGATCCCAAGTCTTGAAAGCAGTGAGTTCCCCTCCATAGGCTTGTATGATGACACAGTAGACAAGCTTAGGTGGTATTTCATATCACATTCATTGTATGAAGAGCAGCAGAGTGAGACAATCTATTCAGTCTTTTTCATGTTTAGTTCCCTGGTGCATACAAGCTGTTTGCCCAGCTCTGCAAGTTAGCAATTCAGTTTATAGATCTAATATAAATTATTTGCATAATAGGATAAAAACCAAAACCATATTTATTTGCTATAGGAACATGCTGACTTTGTAATAAGAAAAAAAACATACTACATGCAGTATTTTAGCAATACAGCATGTAAACAATAATAAAAAAGGAGAGTTAGAAAAATCTGAAAAGTCATCAGCTCCACTCCCCCGCCCCGCTTCCATGAAATAGAGAAGAAACTGAGTAAGTTGAGAACTCTTTTCCAGAGACACAATATTAAGAATTTCAGGTGAGGGGAAACATAACTAAGGCAAAACAAAGTTACATCTCATAAAGAAAGAGATAATTACCTTTTTATGAAGTGCATGGAATTCACTATACCTCTTCTCCACAAAATGTTTCCTTCCACTCACTAGCACCTCTATTTTAAAGACCTGAAAAATTATAAATAATAAAAAGGAGATTAATGTTATTTGCACAACCAGATCTGCGACACGGCTGTGACTGCACATTCTACCCAAAATGTGAGGTGGTTCCAAAAAACCATGATGACTCAAGAGGTGCAGAAGTACAACAATGATTAATGGGTATTATGGCTGAATCTTCTATTAACAAGTTTGTTCAACAAAACACACATAAAGACAGTTAAGTTTGGACTTTATACTGTACATTAAAAACTACATGTTAAAATATTCCCTTTCAGAAATATTTAATACAATTGGAAGTATTAAAAAAATAATAAAAGGATGGTAACAACAACAGCAGCAAAGAAGATTGAAAGGAAATAAAGAGTCATTCTCTTTCCCTACTACAATACTAACATCTATTCAGTAAGAATCAGGTAAGAGAAGCTGTATGTTATGCAAGGAAAAAGAGAAATAAATGCAAACACTATACTGTAGGTTAATTGCCTCCTAACCTACAAATTCGGATGTAGTCTCAATTGAGCTTGTGCTACTATCCATATAACCAAGGGGAATAAAAAAAACATGCACAAAAAACCACGGCAAAGGCTTGTTTTCTTTGTATGATACATGTGACAGCTTTTGTTGCTGCCTCTGGAAGGTTGAAAGGCCAGAAGAAGCAGCTCCCTAGATCCACTAATTAGTAGTCACTAACATGACACTTTCTTGATTCTCAGGCCACAAGGTCAGTTCTGAGGGCAAGTGATGAGAAATATTTTGAAGTACTCAAGAAAACATGGTCTATTAAATGAAGATGAGATCAGCAGAAAAGCGATACAGAAAAGGTGCCTGGTCCATCCAGGAGTTTCTTGTTTTCTGCTTTGCTCAGAAAATGCTGGAAATAATTATTTCCAGGAGAATGAGAGATAATGTTCAGGACAGATGATTACATCAAGACCCAAGACTTGGGCTAAATGAAAGTACTTTGAAATAAATTTGCAAACAGTGTTTATGCCTGAATGCAGAAAAAAGGGGTTTCTGTCACAATACGTCCAGCTAGCATTGATCACAGCAAACACACAGAAATCATGCTGGATAAACACTTTCTGTTGTCCACTAGAACCTGCCTTTCAAACACAGGTCAAGATGCTATGGTTCTGGCTGGCTAGCCAAACCACATTTGAAACAGACAGCACTTTATTTAATCCAGACTGAAATGCATCTACCTTTGTTTGAATGTGGTATGGATAGGACTGGAGCCATTTCACACCAATGTTTACATTACCAAAATTAGTTCAGATCTTTGTAATCCATCAAAATAACTTGTGCTACATTTTACCTCCTTGAAAAGGACTATTTCTGTGTCCTAATCACTGTGAGCAAATGACTTTATTTGGGTGCATTGATTTTTTTTTTTCCTTATCTATTTAGACTATTTTAGGAGAACAGCTATTGGCTATTAAACAATTTTCCTATACACATGCAAAAACTCCAAGTCACCCTGAGGAATATATTGTAAGTTCAGAGCTGTAATGAGAATCACATGCAAAGAAAAATCAGTACAAATCTTTTTTTTCAGTTCAGACTTAATACCCTAATTATATAAGAGGAAAGCATTATTTACATCTTATATTCTACACACATTGCATGAAAGAAGTAGTTCCACAAGGAACAAAATGCTTTTGATTGCACAGGAAATATATTGCACTGAAGCAGTTTCAAGCATAATTTGAAGGAAGAATGAATAACAATATGAAAATAGTTAAATTAGTAGTGACCAAGTGCCTAGTTAAGGTGTTGGAACGGTTTTGAACTAATTTGATACTAAAACTCCAGCAATTATTAGCAACTCATAACGCCCAATTACACCTCAGCCAGCTAAGAGCTTCAGCACCAATGTCAGTTAACCAATTCTGCTGGCTACAGGGTTTGCCAAGCAACCTGAAGAAGTCTAAGAGGCTCCTGCCTCAGCTCTAAGCACTCCCTTGGCAGGTAACTTCCCTGTGAATCACAGTATGACTTATGCAGTTCTATTCTGACTTCAGTTATGTGTGTGCAACTTCAGAGAAATGTCTTTCCATCTGCAGACAATAAATCTGTAATTTTTATAAAGGAGAAGAGCTGGAATATGGGGTAAAAGGGAAATAAAAATTCCTTAATTGGCCTTCTTTCCAAAGCATGTATCTATTTTGTTCTGTTTCACCATGGGTTAATGAATTAAAGAAATGTTTTCAGAACACCCAAAGGTATGCAGCATATATTCAGCCTCCTTTTTAATCTCAGCAATGTTTTAAGTACTCTTTGCATAATTTTTGCCAGCAAGAAGACATACACATTTGCTAGTTGTTTTCAAAGAAGACATGAGAACACAGAACCACTGCCTACTGTATGCAACAATGCCACCTTTATAACCACAAATCCGCTACCTTTCTACCCTCAATTGGTTCTATCAGTACAGATGCTTTAACTTTGCCTTCTTCGGTCCAGAGCACTTTGATTCAGCTTTAGCAGCCACCTAAAACTTACGAAGACTGACAACAGATCTACCATGAATGAAGCTGAAAATTACTGTTTCAAAAACAAAAAACCAACCCTGCAAATTACACTTCTAATTTACTCACAGTGGCACCTAGATTTCAGAAATTTAAAGCAATTTGCAATAAGTGTATTACTTGGACAATCTGTAAATGTTCTAATTTAAGACAAAGTTAAATACTAAATTGATTTACAAAGGAACTTATAAAGCACAACTGCAAGTAAGTGATATACCACATATTGTGCTTATGAACTTTATATTATTAAATGACTGTTTTTAGACTGCATAAATTCTCAGTTTGCCTCCTCACTGTTTACCAGCTTACAATTCACAAGAGCAACCTAAACGCACAGAACTAAGTTTGTGTCACAATTTCATATCAGGACATAGCTGTGTGTGAGAGGCAGCAAGATACATCAGTTTACAAGAGAGAGAGAGAATCTCTTCATGGATTCAAAGTAACTATAGACAAATCTCACAAACTTAATTGAGCAATTGCAGGCCCTGACAGAAAAACAATGTAAGGAAACGGGTGAACATAGATGAAAGTGCCAAAATAAAGACGGAAGAACTATGGGAAAAAAATGCAACACTGCAAGGAAATTACTTTTCTTGTAAAAATGTTCATGTTCTCTGAACAGATAACTCTGAAAAGACAAACGACTTTTTATAAGTGACAGTTAGTTAAATGAAAAATGCAACAATTAATCATTGAATAAGACAAATAAAATGGTTTTCCCATAGTCACTGAAATACCAGAAATTACACTGTACTGAAAGATTTGCAGTTCATCCTGACTTGACGCAAAGGACCATTGATATGAATTCAACAATTAGAAAACTTTTACAAGTATGCTTAAACTAGAAATGGCTCACCTTTTTTGATTACTCCCACAACAGCTATCAATGACATCTGCATAGAGCCATAAGATCACTGAAAGTGTTCCTCTTACAGAATTTAACCCACCTAAGCGATGCACAGTGTAAGCATCTTTAGATTAGTAATCAGTATGAATAATGCTGGTCTTCTGCCTACCAAAATTGCAGAACTGCCACTACAATCCACAACTATCGAAACTGTGAAGGAAACTCCTAAGAAGAATTATTAACTTAGAATTTTTTGTTCATAAGATATTCAAAATGTTCAGGTCCAACTGTAAAACAAATCTAAATATGACTGAGGAGGAGGGGGTGGAACCTTTCTGACTCTCTTCTTTACCTCCACTTTGTTCCTGTGAAATGGAATATATCTGGATACTGGAAACCATTTTCTTCATTTCTTATTGGTAGCAAATATGCCTAATTTTTCCATTTTCCTATATTTATCAGGTTTTGATCATTAGCCAAACTCCAAATGAATGATCCTTTTTCTACTGTTTTCAAGAGGAATAACTTACATTTCTCCTTTTGCTGCAGAGACTGCAGCACTTGAACAGTATTACATAATAAATAAAATGCATTATATAAGAGCAAATGATTGGTACTGCATCACTGTGAATTTCTGAGATAGTTTAAATGGAAGAAAACAGGAGCAAACAAAACATACAAGAACCATTCATGCCTTCCTATAAGTCCACAGGTATTCTAAGAACACATAGTCCTGTGTAGAATCAAATTCATGCTACTCTCCTTCAGTTTTTATGTCTGTCAAATGCTTACACTTGATATAAATGGACATCTCATATCTTATAATTTGATGCAAAACTATGCAGTTCCAGTAATTTTGTCTCAAAAAATCCCAGAAAGATTGATTTAACAACAACAACAACAAAAAAAAAAACAGTCAAGAACGACAAACATATCCAGGAACAGGGAGGAAAACTAATTAGTATAGCAACATCTCAGCTTGGTTTTCTATTACATGAGAAATACACAGATGACAACTTCATGTTCACTCAAGGAAATCAGATTAACTACACAGCTTACAATTATTGTAAATTAGTACTATCATATTACGTATATTTATATATGGGAAAATGAATTACAAGGTACATATACTTCTGCAAGATTAAAGCTGATAGAAAGATTTGGGGCAACCTTGTTTATAATGAGGAGACACAAAAACCAGAAGCAGAAAAAGAGAAGTTTACCGAAAACAGACACATTCGTCTAACATTCACCAGGAAAGAAAAACCCACAAAATTCTAGTACTGTGCTTTTCTCTTTTAATATCAAGCTTACCAAGACTAATTCTATTTACTATATTACTTACAGAAATAAATACATCCTTCTGGATGCTTCAGTATGCTTGACAGACTTTTGTCTAAGGAACAGCTAATGCATTCATAGCGTCAAGAAACTCAGCCTTAAATCTTTGTCATGGCTGTACGGAAGGAATTCCAGGACGAAAGAAACGACAGCTACGGTCCATGAAACACTAATAGAATTTCCACATGTTTAGTGTTTCATCATTGTTCAGACAATGGCACATTTTCTGTCTCAGTTGTGCTATGATTAGAACAAGACCACAGCACAAGGAAAGATCAAAAGATGACTTCAAACCTATTTGCATCCACTGATCAAGGGCAAAATGGTGGTCCCCAGTATCAGTAAGAGCACCTGGGTGATGGCGGTAACTACAGCTGCACATAGCTGCTGCAACAGTTTGGTATCTCAGGGGTTTAAGTACCTCGTGGCAATGCTCCATACTTCTTGATTGCCTCCAGCGCAGAGGCGGAGATGAGGACTGTGTGCAGAGCCAACTCAAACTTCATAGCAGCCTCGATAAAACTGAACCTCGCTATCCCCCAAGTGAAAACAAATTAACTTATTCTGACTTCATCCTCAGGAGGGAGGGAGGGGCTCTGAAATCAAATTCTGTGGTGGCAGGGTAGCTCTAGGGCACAGAGACAGGCTGGCATGGGTCACTGAGACCTGAGGCTAGGGAAATCTCCCTTTTTCTTTCCTCTCCAACCACAATCCCCCACCTGTAGTTCCCCCCCCCTCCCCCAACCTCTTGCACTGACTAGCTTTGGGTTATCCCCTCCACATCCACTTTCTGAGACTTAAGACCTTCTGTGCTTTAGGCAAGTCGCTAGTCACATTTCCTCCTCCTCCCTGTAGCAATCACTCCTCCCATCCTCTACAAGCAGCCCGTACCCAAGCTCCTGCACAGTTTTCCTGTAGAGAAAGGGCTCCCTTCCTGCTGCACAACTGGGAAACAAGTTGGGACAGTAAAGAAAGAGGTAGAACAGCCCTGAAGAGATGAGTTTGCTACTCTTGGTTTTGCTGGGCCCCTAAGAACTGATGAATGTAGCTGCTAGAGGCAGTAAATGAAAAGCAGAGAACGATTAGATATTAGGAACTGAGAGTAACCAGTCTTGGGGGGTGGGGGGGGTGATGAACAGGAACAGAGCTGAGGGTCACCCCCTCCTTCCTAGCAGTGGTCCTCACACGTGCTGACCCTGTTTTCCTGATGGCCACAAGAGCAGGCAGAAAGCAGCGGCTGACGACTGACAGTTCACCTGCACAGATGCTGGAAGCACTGGTTCCCACTGGCAGGTAATGGGCCCACAGTTACCTCCCCTCTCTGCTGACCCAGGCAGCTGCTGCTTGTGTCTATGCTTCCATCTTCACTGGCACAGCTCTATACAATGTCAGTGTTTCACTAATAAAGAAGGGCCCCCAAGAGATTCACAGCCATCCCGTTTCCAGATACGCTGTCCTACCCAAAGTCTGCTCAAAAGCTGGATTAGACCTACTGCCCCTTTCCCATACCCCAAACACCGTGATGTCTGTTATCTGAAATCAAACTCTTTCACTCCGACCCAATTACAACAAAAAGTATTAGTTACAACCCAAGAAAGAAGTAGTTTTATTAACTACAGAAACCAAGGCCTGATACTATGCAATTAAGACCCTGCTTTGTCTGGAGTCTGTGAAACAGGAAGACCATCATAGAGAAGTGAACACTCATTGAAGGATTTCAGGTGTGTACTCCCCATAGCACTAGAGTATATGAAGCTGGTAACTGACCCCACCTGGCTTGAAGAACCAGCCCTACTGTTTTTATAATACAATAAAGAGATTTTCTACTGAAAAAATGTGTACCTAAGATCACTGATAAATGCTTATAAATGCTGCTCCTACCTCAAATGTCTCCTTACTAATTTTAGTTAACCTTCAGCCATTTATTTACTGAAAAAGCTTTCTCTTCGCTAACACTCACCAGTGTTACTGTACCCTACCTAAAGCAGACTATAGTCTCTTCAACAACCTTTAGCATGTAATTTGTCTTTCCCACCAATGCTACAAAATAATTAAAGATATTCCCTATCCTATCCTTTTTTGCAGTACAGGCTTCCTCCACTCATAAAATGGCACGGTATTGGTACGAATTACATACAAAAAGCATGCACAGGACTCTGGGGTATTCTTTCTGAAGATGGCCTTGAAGAACTGTATGTCATATTTCTCACGGTTTAGAGGAAGAGGTAGTAAAACAATACATACCACAACCCATTGAGACTAACTCCTACAGAATGAGAAGCTCGAGAGAGGCCTCTGCAGAACAGTCACTGTTGAATGAAAGAGGAGCTGACATATAAGAGTAAGTAGTTTTCTGATTTTTTCAACTCACTTTAAACCAATCTTTTCCAAACACATGGTTCATAAAATCCCATAGGAACTTCTCTGTCATTTCCTGAAAAATAACTTACTTGGCTTTCCAAGCTAAAAAGCCTCTCCCTTGCCAATGAAACACTGACTATGGAAATCTAATTCGTAACCAAACCAAGAAGCCACAAGATCTGACCTGCTTTTAATATTTTTCTTTATTAGTCCTGCAGAGCACAACTGTTACACAGATGATATCCTTTTCCAATCTAGTTTTCACTGTGGCCACCTTTTTGGCTACCATCCTTTGAATCAAACTTAAGGAAAAATGTCTTGATCTTTTACTGAAAAAGGAAAAAGTTCCTAAAAGTTCCTAACACATTCTAATGCTTACAGTTACACAGACAAAAACAACAACAACAAAAATTAGCCTGCTTCGTTCTATTTGTTCATCTGAATCATCTCAATGTCTCTTATCAGAAGTATTCTACTAATAGAACAACCATGAGCCTTTTTATGGAAGAGAGATTAACTTTCTAGTAGAACTAATACATTGGGATAAAATACTTGAATACTGAAAAAAACCCTGACGACAAAAATATATACATATAGAACAGATCAAGTCAAAGTTTGATGAAATATAAGGACTCTTCTATTTTGACACAAAATACTTCGCTGTTTTATTTGTACAGTCTATAAAGAGTTCTCACACTTTCCAAGGCAAGATGCAGCTCCTAACTACAATGAAAATGTCTCCCAATTACAGCCAACTAGCTGCAAGAAACTTCATCTTCATAGAATCACAGAATGGCTTGAGTTGGAAGGGACATTAAAGATCATCTGGTTCCAACCCCCAAGCCATGGGCAGGGATGCCACCCACTAGATCAGGTTGCTCAGGGCCCCATCCAGCCTGGCCCTGAGCACCTCCAGGGATGGGGCATCTGTAGCTTCTCTGGGCAACCTATTCCAGCGCCTCACCACCCTCTGAGTAAAGATCTTCCTCCTCACATCCAATCTAAATCTCCCCTCTTCTAGTTTAAAACTGTTCCCCCTTGTCCTATCACTATCTATGTGTGTAATTAAGTCCTAACTTTTTTATAAACTCCCTTTAAGTACTGAAAGCCTGCAATGAGGTCTCCCTGGAGCCTTCCCTTCTGCAGGCTGAACATCCCCAGCTGTCTCAGCCTGTCTTCATAGCAGAGGAGCTCCAGCCCTCTGATCATCTCTGTGGCCCTCCTCTGGACCCACTCCAACAGGTCCACATTGTTCCTGTGCTGGAGGCCCCAGACCTGGATGCAGCACTCCAAGTGGGGCCTCACGAGGGCAGAGCAGAGGGGGACAGTCACCTCCCTTGCCCTGCTCGCCATGCCTCTGTTGGTGCAGCCCAGGATGCAGTTGGCCTT
>VXAL01016931.1:101604-119367 GCA_013399475.1 Chauna torquata
AAAAAAAAAAAAAAAAGAACAAATCATTTCATAATAAGTTCCCCCAGGACATGGACAAGGAGGCCAGAAATACAGCTGCGAGGCAATTTTGGCCAACCTATGAATTTCTGAAAAAAGTCCAACTCCTAACAAAGCACAGAATATGTGCACAATGCAGGTTTTCCAATGGCATCAGTACTGCCAGTGCTCTATTGTTTTATAGCACCTACATATTGACCGAAAGTTTATGGCATCTCCACAAACTTATGGCAAATTTCAGGCCTACAGAGCAATTTTCTGTGGGTCACACAAAACAAGGAGCAATTATGGTATTAGGTAGCAGAAAAAAAAAGAGTGGAGGATGTTTTTAAGTTTTTAAAGAGATGCTGGGTAGGAATTCATGCTATGGCATGCAGGAACAATACCTGAGAAGACCATAGTGCATTACTGTTAAAATAAGCAGGCCAAGGAAGAGCAGGAAAAAGGGCTTTTAATCTGAAGTATTCCATCCCCTGTAACCTTGAAGGTAACGTGGGATTTTGTTGTGTATGAATCAGAAGCATAAGTCACTGCATCTGCTTGCTGTACAAACCTATTGGTAACACATGGTCATCCCTCTCCCTCTGTCCACTGCCAGCAGGACAGCTAGATGATCAAAAACTCAGGCACCTATAAGTCTAGGGGTCCATACTAGGGACCTCACAGCTCCATATCCACCAGTTATACATCCGGGGCAGTATCTATCCAAACAATATATTCCCTTCCCTTCAACCCCAGTTGCCTTCTCAGGGGTAAATAGTAGAAAAAGTGGAAACTCTTAAGAAATGATGGTTGCAAATTTACCTACTCAAACACCAGTGCTGTCTGGTAAGCTTTCCACACAACTGCAATCCACCTTTGCTGCACGTACTCTCTCGCAGTGGTCAGTTACACACTACTTTTCTCCACTGCATGTCCGCTTCACTCAGCATGCAGGACTGGCAGTGTTGTGGGAACAAATGAGTAAAGCACAATGTCTTTAGGACTTCTTCCCATGTAAAAACTAAAAAAAAAAAAAACAAGAAAAGACATGAAAAACGTATGTACGGAAAGTATGGCCTCAAGACTAACGCAAATGCTAACACCATGGACTGTTTGGGAATTTTGCTTCTGCAATGTAAATAATTTAACGTATGGTTTTCCCTAGGAAAACCTACTTACAGCATCCCATTTTGGCATGATTCAGAGGCCCAAGGTTAAAATCCCAAGCCCTTAGAGTACTAGCAGACCCAGAACAGAGACAGACTACGTGCTTACACAGATGCAGACAGCAGAAACATACCACCACACACACCATTTCGCTGGTCCCTATTTCAGGACATGAGAAACTGTAGCTGTTGCAGCTCCTCACTTCTTCCTGATATTGTGATTTCAACATTATTCTGGAAGGCTCTTTAATACGGATTGCATGTAAAATCTGGAGGTAAAAAGAAAAACAAAAACCCTTACAAGTGCACGTACAAGCTCAAATATCTCCTAAAGTCACCTCCTCCACACACTGCCAGTGCTGGCATCCAGCTCATTTAACATTAGAAGTTGTATCGCAGCAGGGACCAGGGTTGTTCTACATATAGATTCAACACTTCTCAATTCCTCCTTCTAGAGTGTATTAAAGAGGTGGATGAAGAGCTATTCCACAAAAGGCAGTATTGATTTTTCTACCTGAGGAAGGAGATTCTCAGTGAAAAATCTCTCTTTGCTCCTCTACCTCATGAGAGAAAAAAGTCTCAAAAAGACATTAACCTGCAGAACCATGAACCAATACAGTATTTTGCACTAGCCAGTGTTTTTGGGATATGTTAACACTACGTATCTGGTAAATCAACAAACAGTACTCACACTCAAGGCATTCTTGAAGCGTATAAAGGAAAAAAAGTTATTTTTCCTCAAAACTTCTGAATCACTGCAATTACTAACAAATACAGAATGAACCCAATGGAGGATTTTCAAGTAGAACAAACTCCTTTACTTTTCAAGCCCACAGAAAATAGAGTAAACCAATTTATTAGGACGTATAGGTAAAAAAAGCCCTGCTACTAGATGAAAGGGCGACATTTTCTTACCCCTATATTACATGTTAGCTTGGTAAGATCTTGACCATTAACTTCACATACAATTCTAAAGTCCTGCTAAAACTGACCATGGCGTTTCTGACAGTAAAGACTGATAGCATTTCTAATGGTCTTAAAGGAAGGTAAGATGCATTACTGTAGTTTATAATGACAAGATAATAACAATAAAATTATTCCAGGAAACAAACACACACACACACACACACACACACACACACCCCAAAACAAAAAAACTAGGACTACAATGCTTTTGGAGAGTTAGTGCTTTATGTAACTATCACCCAGTATGTCAGGTCTCAAAAATGACTTTCCACAAGACAAGTCAACCCATCACACTGCAAAATAAATAGCCTGTAAAATTCTCTCCATCAGAAACAGAAATAAATATTGTAAAGTATATAATCTTATTTCCAGATCTTTCTTTGCACTGAAGATGACATTTTCTATAAAATCTAATTCTATACATTTTTTTTAAAGAACCAGTAGAGAATTACTGCATACAAAGCTCACTCAATTTTTCTAGAAAAAAAAGGCTGTCACCAGATCTAGTGCCAAATCTGGCCTATTTAAGAGCTTCATCAGGAAGCCTCTTTAGGATAAACACTAGAGCAGAGGCCCATAGATGTTGTGAAGAAAGTCAAAACACAACAGGACAAGACCCTGAGCAATATGATCTATGTCGGCCCTGCTTTGAACAGGGGTGGTGGGCATACCTTGTCCTCAATAGGCCCCTGCCAACACAAATGACTGTGATCATATGAAAGCTCCTTCCAAATCAAGAGGCAAAGTGAAAGGATTAAAAACTGTTGCTTTCTTTTCTGTGCTCATGTTTTTTTTTTTTTATTGTTTATTTAAAGATAGTTAGATGATCCAGTTATACGTTCACAGCTTTTTTTCCCTTTACCACAAATCTGTAGTTTTGTGTTATTGAGCAGCTCTTTGCACTTCAGCTATACAATTATCTTGAAAAGTTAAATTTATTCTTATTTATCAATCAATACCCTGAATCTGTTGTATCTGTGAAGATCCTGTTGCAATATCTTGAAGGAGGTGCAATGGGAGACTGTCCTGCTTTTGGCTGGGCTATGATGAAAATAGTGGTAGTAACACACCGATGTTTTACTTGTTGCTGAGCAGTGCTTACACAGAGCCAAGGCCTTTTCTGCTTCTGGTGCTGCCCTGTCAGCGAGGAGGCTGGGGGTGCACAAGGAGCTGGGAGGGGACACAGCCAGGACAGGTGACCCAGACTGGACAAAGGGATGTCCCACACTGTGTGGGGTCATGCTCAGCAATAAGGGCTGGGTTAAAGCAGGAGGAAGGGGGGAACATTGGGAGTGATGGCGTTTGTCTGCCCAAGAACCCATTATGCGTGATGAGCCCTGCTTTCTGGCAGTGGCTGAACACCTGCCTGCCTGTGGGAAGTAGCGAATGAATTCCTTGTTCTGTTTTCCTTGCACGCGGCTTTTGCTTTACCTGGTAAACTGTCTTTGTCTCACCCCAAAAGTTCTCACACTTTTACCTTTCCGATTCTCTCCTCCATCCCACTGCAGGGGGAACAAGCAAGCACCTGTGTGGTGCTGAGCTGTCTGCCGAGGTTAAACCACAAAGACAACAGATATTTCCACTAGTTTCACATTATTTTTCTTTCTAAGAGCCTTTCATCTTTGCCACCAGGTACAGAAAAAGAAGTCACACCCAAAAGTCACTGTTAAAACAGTAACTTATTCACAATCTACAAAATCATTCCTAAATTACAAATAACATCGGTTTGCTCAAATGGCAATTCAAGACAATTATGAGAAAAATCACAGGCATGCCTCACTTTTGTGGTTCTTCCCACCCCTTCTGTAACTGGCACTGCTTTCTTATAGGTTTACTATTTCCATTCAAAATGAGGATAATATTAGCATATCACTTCTATTGGTTTTATAAACAAGGGTGAAATTTGTCGTATTGGTTGTTATCTAATAATGCTTTCTTTGTTGTTCACAGAATCATAGAATATTTGGAGTTGGAAGGGACCCAGGAGGATCATCAAGTCCAACTCCTGGCTCCACACANCAAACCAAGTGACCTCAGCCGCTCCTTATGCGTCTTCCACTCCAGACCCTTCACCACCTTTGCAGCCCTCGTTTGGACGCTCTCTAACAGTTTCACATCCTTCTTATCCTGTGGTGCCCAGAACTGCACCCAGCACTCGAGGTGAGGCCACACCAGGCAGAGCAGAACAGGACAATCCCTGCCCTCGCCCGGCCAGCAGGGCCGTGCCTGATGCACCCCGGGCACGGCTGGCCCTCCTGGCTGCCAGGGCACCCTGCTGGCTCGTGTTCAGCTTGGTGTCAACCAGAACCCCCAGATCCTTTCTGTGGGGCTGCTCCCCAGCCTCTCGTCCCCCAGTCTGTACGTACAGCCAGGGCTGCCCCATCCCAGGTGCAGAATCCGGCACTTGCTCTTGTTCAACTTCACGCGGTTGGTGATTGCCCAGCTCTCTAATTTGTCAAGGTCTCTCTGCAAGGCCTCTCTACCCTCAAGGAAGTCAACAGCTCCTCTCAATTTAGTGTTGTCCACAAACTTACTTAGTATGCATTCGAGTCCTGCATCCAGGTCATTTATGAAAGCATTAAAGAGATCTGGCCCTAAAATGGAGCCCTGGGGAGCCCCACTAGTGATGGGGTAGCCCGATGAAACCCAATTTACTATAACACTTTCAGCCTGACTCACCAGCCAGTTGTTCACTTGTCATATTGTTATCATTGAACAGTATAGCACATTGCCTTTGAAAACCTATCTAGCAATAACTGGCGTTCTTGGTATGTTATAAAATTTGCTGGGCTAATGAAGAAGCTTATCAGATTACCAACATGTATTAATCAGCTGAGGACACCAAGCTGAGTAGTGAGGTGGACACATCAAAAGGGAGAGGCAATCTTACAGAAAGACCCAGACTGGCTGGAAGAGTGGGCAACCAAGAACTGTCTGAAGCTTAACAAAGACAAGTGCAAGGTCCTACACCTGGGATGACATAACCAAAGATACCAGTACATCCTAGGAGCTGTGTGGCTGTGGAGCAGCCTTGCTGAAACAAACGTGGGGTTCCTGGTGGACAAGAAGCTGAACATGAGTCAGAACCGAGCTGCTGCAGCAACAAAGGCAAATTGGATCCTGGGCTGCACCTGCAGGGGCATTACTAGCAGAGACAGAGATGCGATCATCCTACTCTGCTCAGTGCTTGTCAGGCTGCATGCAGGGTACTGCATCCAGGTCTGGTCCCCGCAATTCAAAACGGACAGACTGGAGAGGGTCCAAAGGAGGGCCACGAAGATAATCAAAACTCTGGAGAACCTGTCCTGTGAAGAAAGACTGAAGGAGTTAGGTCTTTTCACCCTGGAGAAGAGAAGGTACAGGGGGAATCTCATCACAGTATTCCGGTACTTGAAGAGTGGCTACAAGGAGGACAGAGGCTTTCTCTTCACAAGGAACCATGCAGAGAAGGCAAGGGGCACCGAGTACGAGTTGCACTGGGAGGTATTTAGCCTTGATATAAGAAAGAAATTATTTACAGTGAGAACAATCAATCACTGGAACAATATCCTCAGGGATGTTGTGGAGTCACCATCACTGGAGGTTTTCAAGATGTGATGGGACAGGGTGCTAGATAATCTCATCAGTGCTCCTTTTTTTCCCTGCAAAAGAGTGGACTGATGATCTTTCAAGTTCCCCTCCAACCTCAGCTGTTCTAATTCTATGACAATACAATGCAAGATTTTATTTATAATTCTATCTTATGCAATTAGGATGGAAAGCAAAGTTTCCAGTAAGAAATCAATGCTTTTCCATTTTCAGAAGTCTTCAAAGCATCAACATGTGTTCAACATAGTGAAAATGGAAAATTCAGCAGAAATTTAAAATCCAATAAATAGATTGTACACATTTACATTTTCAAAACTTTTTTCCATGTTTACTGAAATTGGTCTAAGGTGTCATAAAATCACTGATGACACGCTGATCCAAATCTCAAAGACTCAGGTAAGATGTGCCCAATTCTGCAAATAAGTCCTAGAAAGCGGCAGAAGAAAGCCTTATGCTGTCAGAGTAAATTATTATTAAATGTTTATCATGTAAATGGGAATGTACTGTAGGGTAAAAATAAGGTTCTCCAGAAGTGTTGAAGATGTAAAAATAGCCTTCACTAGGCATACTGTCTATTAAGAGGATAACTGAAGTAAGGCACAGTAAAAACACTACAGAAGTTGCAAATATACCTGAAGGACCTTTATCAACTCAACAGCTCACATACCTACATGGAAAAGGAAAGCATGTGGAGACAGAACAGAAAAGAAACCTTTTAAATACACATCTTGTAAACACAAGCTTTTAAATCCAACCAATAATATTGCAGGATGATCTAACACTGCAAGATCTGTATACATTTTGAAGAGTGTTTTTTTCCCCCCTTTTCTTAAATTTCAAAGTAGCACTATAACTAGAAGCATCCATTTATTACTGAAAACACTATGCTTAATAAATAAGTAAATAAATTGTTTTCTTGTAATAAGAGGCATTTAAAATATTCAACGTATCAGGAATAGAAGTCTGAAAATAGTTTTAATGTTTTTACTTGTTCTTAATATGGGAGTTCAAATGCCTTAAATTTTTGGTGAGAAGTCTTAGTAATGACTAAACAATGACCAAATACCTTCTCTCTTCTACCCGCTTCATACAGACTGGCTCATAGTGCTGTCATAACAACCTCAACAAACATTCTTCTGCAGATTATGGTCCAGTCTAAAATAAGAACTTCAAATATGTTTCCTCTCTCCCCTACCTCCCATTTCAAGGTATTTTAATCAGTGCAAAGTTGTACTTTCTTGACTTTTTTGTTAGTGCTAAGAAAAAAGAAGTTCTCTGACTAAAAAAAACCTCAAGTGACTTGCTTCCAAATCAGATTTGTACTGTCCCCTCTCAAGATACCTATTTACATGAAATCTCTTATAGTTTCTCTGGCTGTATAAGATGCAGATGCCACTGCACATCAGGCCTGTGTTTGCCTCTTTGCACAGACAGTCCAAAACAGTTTTCCTGATCTGTTTCAACTTGAAATGTTGTCAATATATGGATTGTCTTGCTTTCTAATTCAGTGAAAAATCTAGTTTTCCATTAGTCTCTGCCTTTCTAATTTTCGATACAGCTTTACTAAATGTAATTATTAAAGGCAGATTCAAGAAAGCAATTACTGAGCTACTGGCTTGTATCTCTGAAGTCTTAATAAGGAACAAGAAGTTGAAGCGACAGAAACACTGCAAAATCTGTAAGTAAAAAAAATCTGACCATATGTTTATTTTAATATATACAGTACTTAGAGAAAAAAAAACAAAAGGATATGGAAAATTGATATGATCGGAACATCTTTGGGGCTATTACACAATTCCCTGTTATCCCAAATCTTCACATCACTGTGGAGTGTATTTAGGATTGCAAGACAATTTCCAAACTGTTGCAGAAATAGCTCTATAAGGAATTTTAAAAACATAATATATTGAGAGTGGAATTGTGAACAATGGGAAAGTGGCATTTCATACTCTTCATTTTGCAATTTTCAAGGTATTCTGGAGGCTACAACACTTAGAGGTGTTATACTGGACTATGAAATATCTAATGTTACTTGCCAGTACTAGCAGCCAAAGTAAAATAAAGATGATTTTACAAAATAAATTTAAAAAGTTAATGCACAGTAGACTCACTTAGAGCTAAAAAGTATCTTAAAACACAGAAAAGCACTAAGTTGCAGCAGAGACCTCATGCTAGCTTCTAGAGATCCTCAATAACCATTCTCAAGATATTTGAGTCCACACACACAAGACTGCAGCTAAAATAGTTTCCTTCTATGTAATGATTTCCCCCTCCCACCCAAATCATTTTTCTCCCTTTCTCTCCCACAAAAGGTGGCCACAATGAGATCAGAGACAAAAGTCTCATTTAATAGCTATACCTTAACACTATTCTGTTTTTGTGGCAATTGTTCTGAGCACACTAACACTGTTTACATCATTTTTCTCAGTTTATGTATTGGAAACAGGAACATTTCTCATTTGCAAAGCACCAATACTGCCTCTGAGTGAGATGATTAAACCAGATTAGAAATCAACTCAAAATCACTTTCTGATTTAAAATAAAAATCAGCCTACACAGAACATTTGCAGCAGCCTCCCTTCCATTACAAAAATTTCAAGTTCATCATATCCACTAAATGAATTTAAGTATGGTAGCAGGGTAGCAATTACTGACTTAGCATCACCTACTTTACTTTCCATTGCACTCGTTACAAATATATATGGGCAGATGAGCACCAAGCCACTCTTTGTATACAACAAAAAGGTAAGTCACACCAAATAATTAACAATATAAAAGATAGGTAGAGGTAAGACCTGACGTCTGAGAAAATAGGGAAGCAGTTAATTTACAGTGTATTTCCTTGGCTATTTTTAATCTAGATTCATGGTTCTCTCAGGAAACCTGGTCTAAGTTTTCCAGCTGAGGAGGGCTACTGTTGGAAAGTCCTGTAAGAAAACCCTTGGAGATGTAGAGGTGATATGTGTCCTGAGAGCCTAAACCAAGGACTCGAGAAGACAATGGGAATTCTGACTCTGAGATCAGTTGAGACGTACACGCAGGGCAGTACCGTGAGTGACTGGTGAAAACCACATCTCCAGTGTAACAGCACTGGCCGCATAACTAACGCTCAAAGCCTGCTGCAGCTGAAGCACCGAGATGAATTCTCAAGCTTTTGTTCACACAACTTGTGTTTCCGTGTCATGGGTAAGAACATTAAAGTATTATAACATCATTAAGGCAGTGAAGCCTCAACTAGATAGGATAGGTAGCTTCATAACACACACATGTACACATGCACACTGTCACACAAAGAAAATGCCCGCCTCTTCTAAGCAGTTTTGCCATTGGCCAGGAGAAGAGTGGAAGTCTACCAGATATCAGTGAGATTAACATTACAAGTATGTTAGGGTACAGATCTTGTGCTAATTCAGACTACTAAACCCAAGGATTTTTTAAAGCAGATTTCATTTTACTAATGCATTTGCTCTCTCTTCAAAATCACAACTTCCATGTTTTCCTTCTTATGCAGAAGCAAATATGGCAAAGACAAGATGTCTATGTTCCTTAAGAAGAATCAAAAAAAAAAAAAAAAAACCCACAAAAAAAGCCAAACACTATGCTCTTACTTAAACAATTTAAATGTCTATCTGGGTCCAACCATCTATTAAAGCAACTTCCCCTCCTCCCAGAAAATTGTGGTCTGGAATTTCTGCTGTACATTTCTTATGTTAAAATTGGAACAAGAGTCCGTTCCATGGTGGAACAGACCCACAACCTATGAACTATAAATGCAATACTGAGTAGTATTAAGCTCTCTCCTCTTTTTATTAACAGCCACAACAGCTGATCTCTTGTTGGAATCATGAAGTATAACCAAAAATTTCAAATAAGAATAAAATTGCACACTTCATCTACAATTCAACGTGGTGGAATATATCTACTTTCTTTACTCCTCTACTGTCATTTTTGAAAGTTGTTTTAAAACCACTTTACAATTAAAACAAAACACAACACATAAAACAAACAAACAAAACAATACCCTGAATTCTCTGAGAAAGTGAATTCTTTGATGAAAGAATATGTTAGCATGACTAGAGGTTTTCCCCTAATATTCTGCCCAGGAGAATATTTTCAATACTTATTTCATCTTCCTTTATTTTACCAGTAAGTAGGACCCAAGACTTAGTGTCAAAAGACAAGAATAAAATAAGAGGTAACTTGTAGGTGGACCATTTAAAACATTGTGTCCTGTAATACAAAACACCTTTTTTTTCTTCTTCAGTCTTTTTGAATGATTTGACTCATGTAAAAGCCACGCTCATTTTGTTGTATGCTTATGGAAAATGAAAAATCTTGTCTGTAGCAGTACCAAATCATTTATACGCAGCAGACATCAGCTGTCATTTCTGTCTATCCCAGCAGTACACCGCCTCCCGTGCTTCTCTCTTTAGTCTAGGTGAGCTGTCAAGTTTCTAGTTTCTGACGTGTATTTACATCATTCAACGACATCTGACAGTAGTGAAAGGCCACAGAAAACTGCTTATTGATCAGAGCAAAACTAGTTGACGGAACAGATGAGGTTGTATCACAGAAATGCAGCCACACTCAGGTGATGACATTTTGCTCTCTTGTATACAAGTGCTTAATGGAATACAACTTCATTATATCATGCCACTAATACTTAAAGAATTGCACAGTTCTCATGAGTGCTTTGTCTATGCGGTGACGAGGACAATCTATTTGCACTGGTACCAATGTATTACTAACCTGATTTGCTCATGAACACTTGCAAACTACCAGCCATTGTGTCCTGATGAATATACTAAGAGACACTGAAGACTCAATCTTGCCAAAATCTAATTGAGCTGACCTTTTAAAAAAAGATGGAATTACCATTTAGGGAGCCAGATCTACTCAAGATTTACTTCTGCAGAACTCTGTGCTGCTTAGTAAAGACATTTTAAATGACCATTTTTGTGCTTGGGACTGGTACAGTTTCCCAATGGAAGTGATAACTGATCATTAGTATTTCAGAGGTTATTATATCAACTTCTATGAGAGTCTTTCAAACGGTATTGATTTAAATGCTGAAGAGTTCTTGGGCAGAGACTCTCCATACAGACTGTCCTAAAGCTAAAATATTCATTTTCTTATTTTTATTACTTTCTTCTTTTTGTTGCATTGAATAGAAAACCATGTCAACGTAAATTCATTTTCCACAGAGTAACCTGTAAGGATGTAACTATACAGACATTCCTTATAGAATCTATGTTTACATTAGCAGTCTAAATGAAAGACTCAAAGCAGTTTTAGCACATAGTAAATTGCAATGATTCAAAAAAGCCAGCATGTTAACTGAATAACTTTAAATCATAAAACTCTAGAGGTACACTGACAACAGACCTCAGAAGAACTTGCTCTTCATGTCATATCTTAGAGTAGACAGAAGCAGGTAAGTCTTTGTTCAAAGAAAAAAATCCAGAGGAGAAAAAGATGGTCCAAGAGTCACTCTCACAAATAAGTGTCACTCAGCCTTTCTAAGTTAAGCCATGCAATTCATTTAACTACTACTTACACTTGAAAACAGTTTTCAGATTCAAAACGAAACTACTGGCCACCTCAGACACTTACAAAATTCATTCCATTTCAAGGGGGAAGACAGAAAAAAGACTCAGCTCTCAGAGAAGGCATTTCCCATCCCTTGACTCAGGCAAGCAGCATGAGACCAAAGGTTGACTAAATCCAAGTCCTACACAACTAAAGAAATCTATGCCTTAAAAACAGCAACTGAGTATTGTAAAAGTGCATCTTCTGTTATTTCTCAGTAGAAACAACACGGACCATCCCATGTACTGCATATAAACAACAAAGGGAAAAGATGGCAACAGTCCTGTTATTTTCATTTCAGTTGAATCACTGAAACTTTTCTCAGACAAAAAGACTAGTGGTGAGAAAAGTCTTGTTCTTTTCTTGGTGTACTTGTAACACATTTACTGCAAACAATGTAGAAGAATTTTGCTTTGAGATTGAAAAAAGTCTCAGGGCAAGTTGAGATTTTCATAGGCCATCTGGCTAAGACTGGATCAAGTTTCAGGTAGACAGCAACTACTTTTTCCACTGTAATGAAACTTCCCAATTTATTCTCCAAAGGGACGGACAGACACAAACACAAAACTCAGCAGCACCAGAGCAACCCTGCACAGCAACTGCACAACTGTATTTATTTTATTAACCCTGGCAAAACACCTTTTCCCCTCTTCCCTCACCCCTCTCCTCAGAAGCAGGTAAATTGAGCTCACTGAAAGTTAGGAAGAATTTTAGTGTGTTTAGTATTACCCATAACTGAAAATTTCAGCCCAGAAGCTGATATTTACAATGACTAAGAAAAACGAAACCAAACACTTAATCTTACCACATGGCTTTCAAATAGATCGTTAACATTTTCACACAGCTAGCTCTGCATATGTCTAGCAGTAATTCTGTCATCTCAGATACTATGGTTAGCTGTCAGCATTTGTTTGCACATACACAAAAACATACATATTTAATATGTACAGATCTAAGGGGAAAATGAAAGATTAAAAAACAGTCACATATTCAATGTCTGTGATGCCAAATGTCTGAAGAGCAAACTTTCTGTAATCTTCTTGAAGTTAGTGGGAAGAGGAAGTATTGCAGACAATGGACAGTATAGATAGGATGCTATTCTACGTATATTTAAGAAGCTTATTTTAGCAGTCACTTTTTTTTAAACAAAGAAAACAAAGACAAAGAAGTTTTCTGCATTTCTGCCATAAAATCCTTTACTATATAAACTTTCATTCATAAGAACTCTAAATTATTAGGAAGAATATCTTTAGACAAGAAGTTGCAGACAAATCACATTTTGTCTTTTCCAAGTCTGGTTCTCGTACATTGTGTCCTTACAGAAAACAGGAAATTCTCTTCATCTCAGTTGTCTGATATGCATAAATATCTGGGCTCAAAGCCTTGACACTGATACTGATGATGGCAGCAATTCATAACCAGTTATGAAAACAAAAACAAAAACAAACCACCAAAGTAAATCTACTTTCAAATTAACCCTGGATCTAGAACTGTCTGCTTTATTTGAAGTGCAGAGTATCTATCCCAAGCACAAGAAACATCTCTTGTCATTCAGTAAAGTTAATTTATTTTGAGTCACCCTGAAAATCAAGGATACACTACTTAGTATTAATTCCCAACTTTTGCTGGACATACCTTGGAGTGAGTTCTCTCAGGAAAAGCAAGAAGCCATGTATTTCCACTGTAGTAGAGTAGGAGCTAAGAGGACTGGAAACACAGACTGTATGACAGGCTGTTGACATATGGATACATGAGGACATGTAGAATTTGAAAGAGAATTACAATAAACACACTTTGCTATTTCAGTCTTTAGATAACATACAAAAACTTTCACATGTGATAGCTTCAACTTAATTCCTCCTAGACCAAGCTTTTATTTTTCTAAAGCAATTACCAGCTCCTAACTGCAGCATGCAATAATCTAAGTGATTTGCTCATATTTAGGAGATTAGTTTAATATTCCTTTTTTTTTTTTTTTTTTTTTTTTTTTTTACAGGAAAAAATCCATCACAGGGGTTTTTTTGTTTTAAAAGAGACAAAAACATTNAATCCTTTACTATATAAACTTTCATTCATAAGAACTCTAAATTATTAGGAAGAATATCTTTAGACAAGAAGTTGCAGACAAATCACATTTTGTCTTTTCCAAGTCTGGTTCTCGTACATTGTGTCCTTACAGAAAACAGGAAATTCTCTTCATCTCAGTTGTCTGATATGCATAAATATCTGGGCTCAAAGCCTTGACACTGATACTGATGATGGCAGCAATTCATAACCAGTTATGAAAACAAAAACAAAAACAAACCACCAAAGTAAATCTACTTTCAAATTAACCCTGGATCTAGAACTGTCTGCTTTATTTGAAGTGCAGAGTATCTATCCCAAGCACAAGAAACATCTCTTGTCATTCAGTAAAGTTAATTTATTTTGAGTCACCCTGAAAATCAAGGATACACTACTTAGTATTAATTCCCAACTTTTGCTGGACATACCTTGGAGTGAGTTCTCTCAGGAAAAGCAAGAAGCCATGTATTTCCACTGTAGTAGAGTAGGAGCTAAGAGGACTGGAAACACAGACTGTATGACAGGCTGTTGACATATGGATACATGAGGACATGTAGAATTTGAAAGAGAATTACAATAAACACACTTTGCTATTTCAGTCTTTAGATAACATACAAAAACTTTCACATGTGATAGCTTCAACTTAATTCCTCCTAGACCAAGCTTTTATTTTTCTAAAGCAATTACCAGCTCCTAACTGCAGCATGCAATAATCTAAGTGATTTGCTCATATTTAGGAGATTAGTTTAATATTCCTTTTTTTTTTTTTTTTTTTTTTTTTATTACAGGAAAACATCCATCACAGGCGTGTTTCTGTTTTAAAAGAGACAGAAGACTTTCTTACCTATGAATGATTCACAGAAAGCCTACATCACTGCATCTGACTTCAAAAGAACAGAAACTGACTCTTTATGACAGGGATATATGAACTGGGTAAATGCCCAAGCTATTGCTCAAAGCATGCCTGTAGCAGTATCATCACTTCTTTCCAGACAGGCACACTAAGTTGAAGCAATGACTTGTTTTCCTGGTTAAGCTCAATGGAGTTAAAGTCAAAGTCAAAAGAAAAACTAATACTTGGATTCATTATGCATCAGAGGCATCTTTCTTTGTTAGTGGAAAAGTATAGATTTTAGTGCCATAGGCTGTTGTCTTAAAAAAGGTTTACAATAAACCAAGAACATAACACTTTTAAAAGGAATCCTGAAAGACTAAGAAAAACATGGGCATGTGGTCACAAACACAATGTTTACTAATATACAGTAATTTACAGTTCTCTCTGCTATCTTGAATCCCAAAGCATGAGTCACTACAACCTGTATCACAATCAGATCTTTCCATTGCAAAACATGCCACTTAGGAGGGCTCCTTTGAGAAGGGCCTCATCTTTACAATGAAGACACACAATTCAGGAGGGCCTGTGACAACTTTTGCCATATACTTCCATGTTAATTTTTGCTCCCTCTTCTGGCTTCAACCTTCTTACTCTGCTCCTTGGCAAAATTACCGATTTGTCTTCTGCACAAAGTTCACTGCACAAGTAGTAACTTCTAAAACCAGTGCGACATTTACTAGTGTATGATGTAAAAAGTCTTCCCTCCCTGCCTAGGTTGCTTCAGTGTTGTCAATACTCAGTTACACTACTAACTGTTTGGGCCTGGGATTTCCACCCCCCCGCCTTTTTTTTTCTTTTCTTTTCTTTTTTTTTACTTATNNNTTCTTTTTTTTTACTTATTTTTACTTTTTTTTTTTTTAAGTTAAGGTAGGTGGATGTACACATACACATGAAAATCAGATTAAGTTTTAAAAAGGTAAATCACTACATTTGTGACTGAAGAAAAAAGCCTAAATATAGCCAAAACTTATATGTGCAGAAAACCAGGTAAAGAAAAAGAATAATGCATTCATTTAAAACTACAGCAACATTGCTGCAATCAATAAAGTAATAAAATATTTTTATCTTCCAGGATCCTGGAACCTGTTCCTTTTGTGTGGGCTGAACACATGAAGTTGGTGTTCTTGTCAACATAAAAAAAAAAAATTCTTTGGGTATATTTTAGAGAGAGATAAGTGTGTGTTTCCCACATGGACAAAGAAGCAAAATGACTTCAATTTTTTTTTCTAGTATCTGGTTCACCAAGTTGCTGTTTGAAAGTATAGTTTATTACGCAGACATTTTGGCATACTGCTAATTCATATCAAACCCCTGAACTCTCATGGAAAGCCTTATTTCAGTCTACCTTGGAATGTATAGGTTTTTTTTTTTTTTTGAAGAAAGAATTGCAACTGCAAGAAGTAACACAATCAATCACTAAGTAATACAACAATCATTTACTCTGACCAAATACTCCCTTTTAAAAGAACATATGATACTCTCCTAATTATCACTACTCAATTATTACTAACCATCAGAATAAACTGTGTGTAGGTTATGGTTAGTAGTACGTATAACCATAAGTATTAGAATTACCTGACTGAAACTAATAACCTCAGTTCCTAGCGTGTCAGCAACATACCATTAACACGCGCCACTGCAGAATTTTGCTATGTACTCATCTGCTGGAGAGGCAAAAATATTCACATGTTCAATCTTCTTAATTTTTTATAAATATAATGCAAAACAATAGTTTGAAACGAAAATGACAGCACGTTTTTGTTTCAAAGACCAGTTCTGATGAAGTAAATGTGTTAAAACATTAGGCTTAAATGACCAGAACAACCAGTATACTTGGGGGCAGAGGGAAACAACAAAAGCTGTCATTCACTTAAGCTACAATGACTTCACTAGAGGTGCAACGAACAAACACTACAAGAAGGAAAAAACAAATAATCCCATGCTACACTAAAGAATTTTTACACTGAAGTTGAAGTAATTTTATTAATTCAAGTAACAGTTGCTGAAAAGATGGTCATAACATTTTATGACAGGATTTTTTTTTTTAAATTCTATTCCAATCAAATATTTATCAGTCATTTGAAGACATTTCTGTACTTGTAAGAGATCACTGTTTAGAATACTTAAACAACCAAAATACCAATTTTGTAAAATAAAAATACAGTGTAAAGAATGATGCTCTTTCCTACCACTTTGTTTATCGCACCCCTCAATGCTATGCAATGCCTGGTAAAGAGAAGACAGTTAAGGAAAGGTAGAAGCGAAGACATTTTTCATCATAGTGCACAAATCAAAAATATAACTAAAATTTCAACCAAATTATGGAAAAAGATCACTCTTGTGCAGTTTTTTGGTTCTCTTGTCAGAGTGGAACGTGTGTAAAAGTGACCAGCACAAGTTCTCAGATATTGCTCATCAATTAAATTAAACAAATCTCAGCAGGCACAGAAAAACAAGCAATGCTGCTACATAACGTCTTGCTACCTCCTTCTGCTCCCATCTGCTGTTGTACCAGTATTACAGAAATTAACCAGTTTAATCCCAACAAGCAAAGAGTATGAGTATTATTGTTGCAGAGAAAAGTAAAAATATGCTCTTACTCTTTATCTCAGTTTCAGTCAACTCCACATGGTTCTTTATGCTTTTCTGAAGAGAACTGCCAGACCACCATGACTTGTCCAAATCCAAAACTGAACTCTCAGTTCTGAGATCTCAGCTAGGCCATCAGACTGGGGTGATTTTCCTGGAAAACAGGGATTTCTCCACAGACCATTTAAGATGAAGATTCCTACTGGCTTCAACACATTTTGAGATAAAGCTCAAGATACACATGTAAGCTTCTACAGGCACAACTGTGGCACAGAATAATGTGTGTACAGAAACTACTGCAATAAGTCTGGAAGAGGAGATCAGGAGAAGCACATGAAAATTTACAGAATAGCTAGTTCCATCTAATTATATGCAATGCTTCCCTCATTAAGAAATTTCAGTAAAGTAGTACAAACAACAAATCTTAAGTCTTCCTATTTCACTCAAAACTTGGTTAGCACTTGATTTATGAAAAGATCAGGATGTTTACATCCTTTCAACCTGGATCACCCTTACACAGAAAATATTTCAGATCCTTAGATATAGATTTTATGGAAGGGAAGGAGATATTTCTCAACGCTGCCATTACAGAAAAACCGGAAGCAGATGGATCTTATATATTGGTTTGATGTGACCACATTGATTATCAACTAGTTGCATGATTAACCACCAGACTTGGGCAGGATATTATCAGCCATCTATTTCTCTTAATAAATAAACTCTTTAGAAGGAAAGACATGCTTGATATCTTTCCCCTGGACTTAAAAAATGGCCTTAAAGTTTGCTTTCTAAGTGAAATGGAAGAAAACATCACTGAAGCCTTTATGTGGTCCATTGATCTGTCTCACCAGACTTCCCAGCCTCTTTTCAGCATTTTAGGGCACAGAAATGCAGCAGCTCCAACCA
>VXAL01016931.1:119488-139630 GCA_013399475.1 Chauna torquata
CAAGCTTCTTCAAGAAGATTGACATCCAGTATCTGACATATGAATGCTTCGTAGTCAGTTTATAAAATGTTATCTATTACTTAAGTTTGGTACAGACGCTCTCAACTCAAAGACAATAGAATGATATAATAAATAACAAGTACAATTCCTCTTTAGGAATTATTGTTTTCAAGTATGCTAGCATATGCAATTAAAAAAAAAGTAATTAAAATTACTTACATACTTCCTAAATTCAATGCATAGAGTGACCCCTACCGGTCTGCTAGACACCTGACCAAAGATACAAACCGACAAAACCCACCACTCCCAGGAATGAACCTGCGGTAATTTGCATGGACAAACATCAGATAAAGAATATACATACTTTATTCAAGTTAAACCATGACTGATACTAATAATTCAGAGGCAAAAATACTCCAGTGCATCCTATGGAAATGCATCCTTCGAAAATGAATTCTTCCTTTCAATATAAGTAACAAAATAAACAAGCAGAGGGCTTGTAAAGAACACTTTCCCATATACCCATATCATGGCCGAGAGACATTATTACTAAAAGTTTAAATGTTTCCCCCAAAAATTCTTAAAAAACACCTAGGAGAAAAACTTCAGTCCACTAGTTTTTAAATGAGAAAAATATATACTTACTGTGCTTTCCCAGTTAAACATGAATAGCAATTACTACAATAAGCCCCCATGAATCTGACTAATTTTGCTGCTGTTTATAGTACGCATAACATACAAAGTCACAGAAGTATCTAATTATTTGTCTAAATACTATCTGTTTTAATATACAACTAACTAATAAGCCAGGTGACAAATAATGCGCTCTGTAGAACACATATCACCTCATACACTATTTATCAATTTAAACAATTAAAGTCATAGGAGATACAGTTTAAGATCTTAACAATAACATGAGTAAGCTCACAGATTAATAAAAGAAGATGGCTGTTTATTTAAAATGCTGAATGTCCTTTTTTTTTTAAATAAATTATATATTAGACAAACATGTATGTGAAGTCAGTACCCAACTAGGCTCAAAATATACCTGAAAACAGTAAAGCTTGCACTAAGTATGAATTCTCAGTGCATTTCTTTGACCATCAGGCTTTTTAATAACACACACATAAGTACAACATAAAGCGTGCAGGAAATTGATCAAATTAGAGGAACATTTGCGTTTGACTTCATTTCAGCCAGGATACATTCCAAGAATCTAGTAAGAGAAAGCAATGCTAATTTCCACTCCTATAACAAACTTTTGCTTAGAAAGCTTAAGTAATAGACAGAAACCCAACCTTCTCTCTCTGCTTAAAAAATCCTGCAAATTAAGAGGAATATTCTGTAGTTATTGCAATTTTCCACTGCATCTAAACAAATCAGCCTAGTGTCGCACAAAACCTGTTCACACTGGGAGCTTACAAAAACCATCACTAGTTTCAGCTGCTCAGAGGTGGCTGGAACCTGGAGGCAAAATCTTGACCTCTGAACTCGTCACTGACCATGTGCAGTCTGGCCTACACCTTGTCTCTTCATTTCTGACCACTCATCAAGGCTGTTGAAGTGAACAGTTACAGCCCAAAGTTGTTTTTAAAATGCATTCAACCAGTGTTAATTTAGCATACCAAATCCCTAGAGCCTTCCTTCAACAGGAGCTCCACATTTTATAGAGATTTTATTTTTGGGAGGCATATTTAAATATTTACAATGTTACACAAAGAAGAATAAAAGAAAAAACAATGACATGCTATAAAACATTTAAGAAGCCTGTAACTTGACATTTTTTTCAAAACTATAGTGAACTTTGCTATTATTTTCACTGAAATACTGTACTACAATATCCTCTGTAAAAGTGCAGATTCAGACATTATTATGCTAAAAAAATAACACAGCAACAGAATACTGAGGTTAAAAGTCAAGCACAACAAGTCAGGAAATTCAAGAAATAATGCTGTCCATGTACGACTTAATCCCTTAGGGCTTAATGCCTCAGACATAATTAAAAACTTATTTCTCATGATCTTGGCACTCCAGCATTGTCATGGTCTGCCTTGCTAATGTTTCCTCCCAGGCCTTGCAAGTGCCATCTAAATCCTGAGCTGAAACAAATATTACTAACTTCCTTATGACCAATTCTTCTAGTGTATCCTTACCAGACTATGCCAGCTCTTCACAAAAATAAAGTACAAGTAACATTACTGTTATCTTTTGTGAGTGTGGAAATAACACCCTGAAACACTTGATTCAAAAAATTTCAAAAACATTTGCCAATTCCAGACACCCAATTTGTGATACCAAGGAGTAAATCTGGCAGAAAGATTCTCTAGGAAATGACTTACTGAGCCTAAGCAGTTCAACTAGGAATCCATTGCCAGCCAGGTTTCTCCAGGAAGAGTGTCCAAAGTCATCAGAGAAGTTGCCAGGGCAGGGGAAAATCATGCTCACAGCTTTGAGGCAAACCTAAAAGATAGATTCCACGAGGGCTGAACACTGTAGGAAGTTCAGCCCTTGAACTTAGCCTGGCCCTTCCCACAATCTGCAAAAAAACTGAAGAACCTAAATTTTCAAAACCTCTCATCCCTGCAGTCTGCTTAGTGAAACAGGGAGTCTGTAGCTTGCATTACATCAGAAATGGAGACTGTTTCCAAGCTGTCTACACTAACAGAAAGGGCCTAAGTATATTAGAAACCCTTACTCCCTCTCTATGGTACTAGAAAATAATGCAGTGACAAAGCCGTTGCCAAGCCAGCTCTAGTACCAGATGTATTACTACACCAGTAGGCTCCTCTGATCAGACTACAGCTTTTTACTTGCACCAGTTTCCAAGACCTGATTGCTGTGCAACAGTAAAAAGCCACACTGTGACTGCAGGGATGTAAGAGCATATTTGGCTGACCTGGGGATTTCCACACTCAATTCCTTTTCAGAGCATGTTCTCATGGCACCTTGTCTCTTCTGCACATTTGAGTGTCCAAAGAACCTCTCCAGAAACGGCTGGGCAGCCTGTGCAATCACTGACGTCTTGGGTAAAAACTACTCATGAGTGCCTGGACATGAACCAGTAATCAAAATTAAATCTTCTGTCTCCTGCTAGATCTCTCCAAATAAGCCTGTGCTGAAATTCTTCTTAAGAAAAAAAATTTAATACTTAGCCATTCTAGTTAAGTGCTTGAGTGATCCAGCACTGAGGCCTCCAAATGGCTGACAAAGGCTGTCAGCCACTGCACAAGTTACCTAGCTACTCACTTGCCTTTCCTCCTAAATCGATCAATCAGTCCCCAGTGCTCGTCCGCAAATCTGCTGGTGATTTGTAAATGGAATCGTATTTCACTGTCTACAAACTAGGAATTAAGAACTGTTATAATGCAGGAGGTAAAAAGGGGCTTCTGTCATACAAACTCAGCAGCCAGGGACTGAGTAAACTGAGCTGCCTACTTATCACACTGCCAACCACAGTCTCACTCTGTTTCCTTGAGAAATACAGAAATTGCCTGCATGAGCTACAAGGAATGAAGATCTTTCATCTTAGTCATCCTCCTTGTTAATAACTGTGATTCTTGTGTAATAAGGACTTCTAATTCAGTTAGCACCAAACACCCTGCTAATGCCAAGGAGAGCAGTGAAATACAAGGGGCTTATTTAAGGCCAGAGGCACATCAGCATACTGCTGTACACCAGATGTTTTGCACCAAGCCTTCTGTTTTAAAGTACTGGTCTTGCAGGAATTGCAGAAGATAGTTTGATCGTTTCCTTGGTGTTAAGTGTAAAAAGCTACATCTAAACATAAGGATAAACATAATAAATGAATTTCAGATGTTGAGAACAAAGTGAAGCTAAGCTACCTGTGGATGCGTCTGTCTAAGAGCAGCAAAAGGGAACTGGAATGGCAGGTGGCATAGCACTATTTTACTGCCTTGTTCTACCTGTGACTTCTGGCAAAGTATATTGTCATAGATGCAACAGAGCACATTAGCGCTCAACAGAGCACACATAGGACCAAGCACACATGAACTTTACTGGAAGTCATCACATAGTGCCTCCTGCATTAGGTCAGAGACAAGGTCTACACTAGTAGGGAACATGTAAGAAATGTCAGGCAAAGAAGAAGGCACCAATCTTTAAGCACCAAAGCCCACATTGGCAAGGAACAGCTCACCCATAAAGTTAAAAACCAGTACTTATTAATGCACTAACCAAATGCAAGATTAGATGATATCTTCAGTAAGTTCCACAGGTAGGTAACACAGCAACAACAGCCACTGCACAAATCCCCCTGAAATACTCTTTACTCTTCAAAATACAGGTCTCTGATCAGCTCCTGAAAATTCGTGGTAGTAACTGCCACAAACCGCTTGGTGTTTGTTCTTTGATTTCTGTCATTAGGAAACTTGAAGAGTCTTCTAATTTTCCAGACTTGTAGAGTCCACCTTCATGTCTCTTCAGATTAGACAGGGCTGAGGTGGAACACATCTGTGCTTTTAGGTGTTAACTCTCAGAAAGGCTCCTGCAGGACTTTTCCCTCTTATAACAACTTGCCTGTATCCTTTCTTAACAGACAGGTGAGGACAAGGGGCTGTACTAGTGTTGGACAACCAGGGCTGTGATCAGCCCTCCTGCCATTCCTGTCTCTGTGCTGCTTTCTGCTTCACATGTAAGCCACCAGTGTGGTGGTTTCACCCAGCTAAACAGGTGGCCTCCACCACAACCGCTCGCTCACTCCCCCTCCTCAAAGAAACAGGGGGAGAAAATATGATGGACCAGGGCTTAAGGGTTGAGATAAGGACAAGCAGGTTACTCACTAATTATCGTCACGGGCAAAACAGACTCAACATAGGGAGATTAGTATAATTTATTACTATAACTAGCGAACTAGAGCAGTGAGAAACTAAAAGCAAACTAAAAACACCTTCCCCCCATCCACCCTCTTCTACCTCCTCCCCCCGAGCGGCGCAGGGGAACGGGGAATGGGGGCTGCGCTCAGCCCATATCGCTGCGTCTCCGCCGCTCCTTCATGGTCGCTCTCTGTTCCCCTGCTCCAACGTGGGGTCCCTCCCACGGGATGCCGTCCTTCCCGAACGGGTCCTGCGTGGGCTTCCCACAGGCTGCAGCTCTTCAAGAGCTGCTCCAATATGGGTCCGTACCACGGGGTCCATCCTTCAGGAGCAAACTGCTCCAGCATGGGTCCCCCACGGGTGGCAGCTCCCACCGGATCACCTGCTCCTGCGTGGGCTCCTCTCCACGGGCTACAGGTCCGGCCCGGAGCCTGCTCCTGCGGGGGCTCTCCATGGGCTGCAGCCTCCTTCAGGCCACATCCACCTGCTCCACCGTGGGCTCCTCCACGGGCTGCAGCGTGGAGATCTGCTCCATGTGGTACCCCATGGGCTGCAGGGGGACAGCCTGCTCCACCATGGGCCTCACCACAGGCCGCAGGGGAACTTCTGCTCCGGCGCCTGGAGCACCTCCTCCCCCTCCTTCTTCACTGACCTTGGTGTCTGCAGGGCTGTTCCTCACTCCTCTCACTCCCAGCTGCTGTTGTGCAGCAGTTTTTTCCCCTTCTTAAATCTGCTCTCACAGAGGCGCAAACAACATCGCTCATTGGTTCAGGTCTGGCCAGTGGTGCGTCCCTTTTGGAGCCGGCTGGAGCTGGCTCTTATCTGACATGGGGCAGCTTCTGGAATCTTCTCGCAGAAGCCACCCCTGTGGCCCCCCTGCTACCAAACCTTTACCACGTAAACCCAATACACCAGTCAAGCCACCTCTTCATAACCTAGCCACCTAGCGATTTAAACATTTAAAGAGCTTGCATTTTATGGCAGAAATTATACACAGGAAGAGGCGCACTGAGGTAAGAGTCACAACAAATTTTTGTTTAGTTTCTTCACTAGCTTATAGAGCGAGATGTTTGCCCCCAGTGGTCTGCACCTCCCTTCATTTACACACACATGTACAGTTATGGAAACAGATACACTTGGTCCATTTCTCCACTGATACTGTTTATAAGGCTGAAGTACTAACCAAGATAAATACTGAACAAAATGCTTTACTGAATAGTATTAGCAGTGTTTAAACAAGGAAAAAAAAATCTGATGTGACAGCCTGCCCCAGTCACTGAACTCACCTCAAAATTTAATGGTACTCGGGAATAGGAAAGAATGACTACCTCCCAGGAAGACTTTGCAAAAGGTTCTCTTGAGCAAACTAAACAAAAGATGTTTCTTCTCTTACCTGGAGAGGCATAGGTGTAGCAGCTCATGATTGTTTCAGTGACCATTCCAGTATGACCACCTCTAGTAGTTCCAAGGGGAAGAGAACAGAGCCACCTTGAGTGAACTCTCAAGAGTTGTAGAAAGCAACAGAATTTGTAAGTGGTAAGAGGTTAGGGAATGGATATAGGTAAAATTGTTGAAAAAAAAAAATGCAAAGAACGATTATGGAGTTTTAACTGGAGGCTTACAAAAATAAGCTTTAGCAAGACTTTGCTGGAAGATGGCCAGCTATGCTTCAGACTTTCCACAGAATTTGCTGACACAAGTTTTCTGCATATTCTCTCCCAATACTGAAAGACCTTAGGCAGGTCTATTCTAGTCCTGTATTTCTGTGAGTTACCCAGCTCACCCAGCTGTCTCAAGGCAGGACCAACTACACTTCTTAGTGTTGACAGAAACATCTAAGCCTCATGTAGATGGCGTTTCCATATCCTACTTCCGAAAGTTACTCTCATGTTGCAGTATCGTCATTACTCAACATCATTTCATAATGAATCCTCCTTACTTCTTGTGCAGAGGACAAGAAATTGCCCAGCTTAGGATCACAGCATCTCCAATCCACTGACTGCCTTCTTTCTCTTTTCAACAGTCTTTTATGTTATTGAGGACTGTTACAAAGTTCCTGCTCAGTGCTCTTTTTCTTTCACATTTGAAAAAACAGGTGTATTTCATTCTTCACACTGATCAGTGATATAGAAAGTAGTGTAATAAGTCATATTCCCTCCTACACTGCTTTTCTTGTGGACACTCTTCCCCATAGGTTGAAATGCTTCTCAGAATGCAGTACTTAAAACTAGACATTGTAGTCCAGCTTAGTAGACAATCCACCCATCTTTATTAAGGACTACTCTCTCTTTTATATTCATCTTTCAAAACTCCAACATGTAGAGCTAACATCAGTGACTTGGCAACCTTGCGATGCACGACAAGCCCTACATGTGTTCAGGAAGACCTGCTACCTAATCGGTTGGATCTTACGCTGTGTTACTGATGATTTTTGTTAAAAACAGCACTTGGCGTCATTTTCTGTTGAATTAGCATCCTACTTTCCTTTCTTGAATAATCTTTCCAATTCACCAGATTTATTTTTAAAGCTACTCTTGTTGTCCTGCATGTTCACAGTTACGTCCACATAGATGTTGATGGCAAGTTTAAATAACGACACTATTCCATCATCCAGGTCATTAAAACATCAGCTCATACAGGACTACAAACAGAGCTCTCTGCAATACTACCTACTAAATCCCTCCAATGTTCACTTATGCATGCGCTTCTGCATACCTGTGCCTACATATGTAAAACGTGTGTGCATGCACGCTTATCTTCTGCTCCTGTGTGAATACAAGGAATTTACACTGACAGCAGTTACTTTCATTGGCTTTGGTGTTTGCTCAGCGGCAACTCATTTAGCTTGATCCAGTGCAAATAAAACTCAAATGTTAACAGCATCTGCACTGGATTCAACTAACTTGTACTTTCCACAACTGACAGCATTTTGTAACTAGGAAATATGGTAGAGCTCTTTTATTGATGCTTGATCAGCTAAACGTACCTCAAAAACGTACAGTAAGTTTCAAAGAAATTATACTACAAAAAACTCCGCCAAGAAATAAAAGCAAAATATTTTCAAAAATTGGTCTACCTCAAGCCTAAAAACAAACTTTCCTTCTCTCTTTTTGTGTACAATGTGCAACCATGCGTTCTGACCCTAGAACAGAATTTCTCTGAGGAACTGTATAACGCAATAGTATTTTCCTGAATATATTTAGAACATAAAGTCAAAAAATGCAGGCTCATTTGAACATTTTGCTTAGCTAAGCAAAACTTCTAGGCAAATGTGGAAGCTGAAGAGGGAAGGAAAATGGTAGACTTGCACAGACTTGCTAGCGGGGTGCTCAGAGTTACATTGCTGTCAGAAATTCCCCAGGTAAAACTAAAAAGAAATGGATTGTGCTCAAGCATTTTTATAAATTCCTCAGAGATACTATGAATATTAATAAGAACATTTTTTTAAACAGTCTGTTAAATATTAAAGTACGTGCACGTATGCCATACTAATGTACAACAATTGAATAAAAATTTGCTCTTCCCGCAGGACTCACTAATACATTTTTTTCTGCACTTCAAAGAAATTCTCGTTAACCCAAACTAACATGTTCAAAATAACAAGACTCAATGATCTGGCAGTTTTTAAGAACAGATTACTGACACGGTTCTGAATGTTTCTTAGATGAAATCACTAACATTAACACCTTCACATTAATCGATTGGTGTCAGCAGAATTCTGGAGAGCTATGCTGCAGGCTCCAACACCAAAGTAGTAATCAATTAAGGAAGTCAGCTGAAAAAAAAATGATGCAAAGATCAGAGCTGTCAATGGCAAAATAATCTCATCTCAGTGGTGTCAAACGAAGAGTAAAAAAATGTCACACTTATTTCATAATGAAAGAGAACTACTGTAATCAAAGATGTAATTATCTAGCAATTCACAAATAACTAATTAAAATCTTAGAATAAATTCTTCAGAAATCTTTATTCTAGAGCATATTTATGTAATTTTATGCAAGACACTCAGCATAAATTGCACAAGCTTTTCTTACTTTTTTAAAATAGTATCGAAGAGCATACTTGCTAAAAAATGCAGTGATTTTCTTTAGAGAGTACTAAAGCTCCAAATATTGAATTAAACACCAAGAAAATAATAATAAAATATATACAGTTTAGTCCATTTAAATTACTTAACATTTTTACATCTTAAGCACTTTTTTTCCCCCCTAACAGGGAGAAAGAAAGCTACTGAATTTTGTTTGTATGTTCCATCCATAAACAACTCTTAAGCACAAATAATGCTGCTTTGTTAAGCTGCTAAATTCTTGTATCGGCTGAGTTAGCAAAGATGTCCACACCAGGGTGTTGAGAATGGGGGCGTTAAACACCACTCAAAATAGGGTTCTCATTTCTCCATACTCTTTGTTTGGCTATCACCATCATGAGGGCCTCTGCCACGTTACATGCCATAGAAAGCTACCTGACACAATCTGTAGTGCATTCTTTACCTTCCACAAGCAAACCATCAGAATCTATTAAAATTACTTTACGCCGATAGCACTAGAGACATGACAAATCACAGGCCAAGAGTCAGATACCAAAGAATGTGTCTCAGGGCACTGGGGCCAGGCCCATTTGCAAGCAAATGATATTGTGTGAAGCTGGCATGCTCAGTGCATGACAAACTGATGCAATTTCAGTACTGTCGGAGGAGCTGGGTGAGATTTCTCTGATGCTGGCTACAGTTAGTGTACAGAATTGTGCAGAGTTCCCAGATTTGAATCACTTGGGGCCTGAGAGGGCTTCACTTGACAAGCCACAAATAATTACACTGCACTCTTTCCATTGTACTCTATTATTTTGCCTCTTATCTGTAGGCTTTGAGCACTCATGAACAAGCAAGGTCGCTTCTATTTTGACCATGATGCAACAAAACATTGTTCTTTTGTGATATGATAAATAAAACACAGCCCTGCAGACTAAACATTTTTATCAGGTCCATTTTCCACTTTTATAAGCAACAACAACTTTGCGAGCTTGTTAGCAGAGTAAGGGTTGGAAATAACCATGCAGGCAAGTTCATGAGCTTTTCACTTAGGAGTGTGATACAGCTATCTCGTTATTGTAAAAACTCATTTGAGAAATGGGGCATTAAGTTCTTAGCCCTTAACAGATAACAGTTATATCTGTGATTACTTTAAGCAGGTTTTTACCCCCTTTCAAATCAGCAATTTTTGACAATTTAGTTGGCAAGTAATAAAAAATAGTTTTGAATGTGCAGCATGTTGCCAGTTGTTTCCCAGACACCAAATACATTTCTAAACTAAACATCACTGCGTTTTCTGTGTCAATTCACACAACATATTATTCAAACATCTAAGCAGCTGGAAAGTTTTGCATTAGTAGTATTATCTTGGCCACCGAATTTAAAAATAGTAATGACATTCGTAACATTCACATATTCACATTTAAAAAAAAAGAGGAGCAAAAGAACAAACTGTGGTGTTCATGGCTTAAGCAACTAAATTCTAGTCACCTTTTCCTAGTTTACAGAATATCCAACTTTCAGAAAAAAATGCCTTCCTTCTCCCATGGACTGGGCAAAAATCAGGCTTATAATTTAGGGTTCCATATTACAAACCAGATGGTACTCCTTTTTTTCCAGTCTTAAAACTATGTGTAAGGGTTTTCTAAAGCTCCAATTAGCAACAAACCATCTAGTAGTAAAGGAAATACTCTTATATGAATACTAAATGCATTTAGGGATAAAATAATTCTTAAGACTGTTTCTGATTCTCATTAATGTATTGCCCTTACATTTACTTTCCAGATACATATATAGTAGCAATTGTGCACCAAAGGGTAAAGAGAAAATTTTACAAGACTTCTTAACTGAAAGTGATGAACTTAAAATATATTCTCCTACTTTGTCTCTAATTCAGGCCAACATAAAGATTCTCTTGTTTGAGAGAAAACAGTCACTATCCTCTCTAGCACTCCTGACAAGTTCTTTACAAAGTTCTGTTTTAAAACATCCAAAAATATTCTTTCCTTCTTCCTAAGTGGTATGAAGAATTTACGGTAAAACTTGGAAGCCTGATATCATAACATTTCTGCCAAGGGAAGGTAAAATTGAAAATACCAAAGAACCAGATTGTGATGTACAAGAGATATCCAGAAGGAAAAATACAGCATACTCAGCCACACTTCAGAATCTACTTGAGTTTTGTAATATCCGTGTCAAACCAGATCTTTTAAAACACTCACAGGAAATGGTGAAAGGAATGAATTGCTACCAATCACACATCCACATTCTAAGCACCAAGGAAAATGAAAGACCTCTGATATTTTCTATTTAATAACAAAAACAGATATAACAGATGCTTTTTTTTTTTTTAACTGCCTTTTTATGTTCTCTTATTATGACTCAAAATCTGAAACTAGGCATTTGTATTTTCGAGGGAGAATGGATCTTCAATTAAAATTTGGCTTTTAAATGTTCTCTAACATACTTTTAAAAATGGAAGGGTTTGGAATCTCATGCAACTTATGTCATTGCAGAACACAATTTTTCTTAAAATTTGGCAGAAATCAGGAAAGCAATAGGCTAATACATTTTCTGATTCTATGATAGTATAGCATTGAACTCCAAATGTTTTATAGTTACAAAGCATTCAACTCCAAATCTGTTTTATGTTCTTTCTTCACAGCTTTCAAGCAAAGTAAATATTGTTATAACATTCTCTGACATTCCTATAAATCTATTAGTCCTTTAATTTATGATCAAAATGAAGACATGTTCCTTATGTTTTCACATCTCAAAAGAACAAGAAAGTTAAACTGTAATTACCATCACAGCTTGACTGCAAGGCAGACATGTGACCAGGTAGCCCTCTTCCTGGAAAGAGCTTGATGACTAAGTAACAAGAGGGGAATCTGAAGGTAAAGAAACAGAGCCTTGTGCAAGACCAGAAGTAAAGGCAGTTAGCTGAACTGTGCACGGTCACTTTTCATAAAAGCAGTTCCCTGTAATCAATACAAACTTGCTGCCGAACAATTGATTGTTTCACCGCACAATCAAGACTTTGTTTGTCCTTACGTAAGAGATGATAGGAGAGCTTTAGATTTCATTATTTTCCAATTTGGAGATACTGTAGCACATGAATACCTTCTGCTCCAGCGCAAAAATAGAATCCATTTTTAAAAAATGAATCAATTACATAATGAGACAAGGAATATATAAAATAAAATAATGAAGATCAGTAATTCTTATCTCAGTTTTCAAGGTACACTAGTGCAAAAAAAAAAGACTATCACAGAAGTTCTGTACCATTTTCACTATACCAAAGAGTTAAGTAGTCAAACAGTAATAATACGGATAAAGATAGACATTACTTTTCACAGCATCTCAACACCAAACAGCTATTATCAGTGCAGGCAATCCCTTTCAAGAGTGAGTTTGGAAACTCTCTTTACCATGCTGGTAATTTAACAACTGTTGCCTAGAGGCCCTGGTCTTAATTGTGACATGCAAACATTGTGATATACAATAAATAATCTAATAAACAGAAGATGCTATGGAGGTTCGAGTGTCATTTCTGATAAATTACTTACCCTATCTGCACTGGTGGCAGCCTCAGCATTCAGAAGCATCTTCGCAGATTCCCTACACAGACCTTTCTAGAGCTCCTGTTAGAACAGGAGGGGGAGCTCTCACTGCACTGGCAGCGGAGAAAGGGGAGGAAACGCGTTTCGGTGAGAACCCGGAATGCAGATGGTGCCCCTTTCTCATATGCTCTTACTTTCTCCTCTGAAAGTATCCAAGCATTGCTGTCACGCCCCAGCTAACTTCATTTGAAACAAAATAACGAACAACGTTTATTGGTTTACAAAATGTGAAATGCTTATAACATTGTATTTAGGTAGAGCTAATAATAATAAAAAAGACCGCTCCAGGAGAGAGAGTATCTGCGTGCTAGCTACAAGATATTTATCATCAGGAAATCCAAGGATAAACAGTTTGTTAACAGACTTCATACACTTACCCTTTCATTTCCCATTAAGAATACAATGTCACTTCCAAAGTAAATGACAACAGTTCTGCTTTGTCATCAAAATCCTCTTTCAGAGGACTCCACAAAATGCTGTTGTAGCCTTGCCCAAACCACAGAAGTCTAAGGCGTACCAAAAAGTGAAAATGAAAAGTTGATGCATGTCCTCATACAACTCTTGTAATAACTGCAACGTAAAATGATGGCTGCTGACAGGAAGAATAATCAAAATGCAGTAACTGGAAAGCCTGTTTTAACACCCTTCCATGGGGCACACTCAACAGGAGCACTTCCACCAGGCTCGGAGGTAGCACTGCCATTGCACCACCGAGCGCTCTGCCAAGTAAGCTGTCTTCGCTGTGGTCTCCTCACTCCTAGTGCACCAGGGAGACTGCTCTGCACCTCAGCAAAGCTGGATCAAGACTGGCTAAACTTTGTCCTCAGTGGCCTATTGAGTAAGAAACACAACTAGGTCACTAAGATGCAGTAAAAAGTTCCATTTCTTTCTTTCTTTCCTCTCTCTCTCGTGTGTGTGTGTGTGTGTGTAATTCCAAAGACCATTAAGATTTAAAGATAATTATTCCAAGAACTGCTAAGGTTTATATAAATTCACCCTCCTCGTAAGCAATCCTTGAAATTCCACCATACAAAAATCTCAAGAAGGGACTTAAAAAGAGAGACAACTAAGGTTTAGAATAAAGCATTCATGTAAATTCTCAGCAAATTCTTCATGAAGACTGCAAACATTATCTATAAATGCATGGATATCAGATGGTATTTTCCAACTGATAGTTTTCAATTGTAACAGTTCGAAGAATTGTCATTTAAAATTTCCTGTTTTTCTAAAAATAAATAACTACTATTGAGAAGATAGTTTTCTAAAACTGCTCCTGCAATACAAACTTACTTAATTTAATAACCTAGTCACTGCTCCAAATGAAAAACCCATCTTCAATATTTTCAGGACTCACCAGCCACCTAACAAAAATGCTATCATTACAAACTGAAATTCCAAGATAATAAATGCCATTACAATGATAATTAATTATCAATCAAACCTGAAGGGAATTGCATTGGGCATTAAGAAGTTCAAAGACCAATTAATATGGGCATTACAGTAATAAAAAATAAAATGATCTATTACATCCTCCCTCACGTTGGATTTCTAAGCCTGGCATGTTTTCATTCCTCCTGGGAAGTGAAGAATGTATTAATATTATCTCCATTGACATGATTTTACAAGTAGCATCACTTGATGCTATACAGACAGAAAACACCAGCACAAGCAATTAAGCATGAATCAGTCTGATGAAATAATTCCATTGCTGGTGTTATATTATTAACAAAGTTTTACCACTACTACCTTTCAAAGATTCAATGAAATTCAAATGTGTCACAATAAAGATGTATTTGAATGCTCAGTTATCCTCTATCTTTCTGAAAATGTAACTTCCTCATCAAAACCACAAATCAGTAGATCTCGTGAGAGAATTGGGGAATGAATGTTTTGCAGTTATGGTTTACTGACAGAAAGCGTCAACTCTTGGTCTTTCAGATGGTAAGCAGATACAACAGGTAATCATTCTGCCACTTCTTTATCCTACGGCTGAACTCCCTAAAGAATACATTAAAAGTGATTTCTTGCTCAAAGAAATCTTACGTGGCTCTTTCCACTGACGTGGCCCTCTTCGTGACTGTGAATTGGGGGTTTTGAGCAATTGCACAACAATTAGAGATCCGTGGAGCTATATGTCTCTGTCGAATCTGCCTATATCCCCAAACAGATTAAACACAAAACCAGAAACGGCTTTAACTGATTGTTATGTACATTCAGTCTGTTTCTCACTTTGATTTTACTTTTTCCAGTTTCTGCCTTAGCTGCCTTCATGTGCACTGCAAAATTATCTGTGTCTTGCTTTACATTTCTCAAGTTCCCATTGCATACAAAGTGGTCAGTTTCATATCACTGACTCAAAGTCTGTCAACAGGAAAACTGACTGGAGGAAAGAAATTTAATTATCAGTGTTGCCAAGTGCACAAGTTAACCAAAAAAGAAATTTCGATCTTCGGCATGTTATCAGTTCTATATAATCCACTAATTCATTCTCCTTTGCTGGAACTGAAAAAAAAGGCAATGGTCTCATATTGCATTTTTCTGACAATACAGAATCATTGGTATCTGTCAAATTATCTTTACCCTCTTCTTGTTCTGATGTAGGAGAAAGAATACATGTAGGCATATGCTATGACTCTCTTATGGAGCTACCATGACATTTAAAAGCTCTGTGAAGACACTGTGACAATAAGAACATCTAACTGTTGCTACAACAGATCTACTATTTCTGTTTAACTCCCTCGAACTTAGTTGGAGTTACTGCACTCTCATTGATTTCAGTAGGATTTGTGACACAAGGTAACACTTGGTGAGCTTGCACAAGCCATACTGGTGAGCACAAAGTCTTCCTACTCATCAATATCATACTCAAGGCACACAGAGCTGGCTCGGATTTTTTGAACTACCAAGTTCACAGAGTCCAGAGGCTCAGTGAAAGGCTTGGGATACTAATACTTGAAGCTTTTTTATGTAAAGTCATTCACATAATTACCTCCTCCAGCCTTTATAACAATGCTTATAAATATTCCCCCTTTATCTTTCACATTTATCACTTGCTATCTTGGCTTACTCTTAGGCTACATATGGAAGAGCATCTAACAGCTTCCCTTTTTGACTCTACGCATATCTACTTTAACAATAAGGGATTCTGAAGTACATAAGCTATACCAAACTTTAAGTCTGTGTAGTTTTACACTTCATAAACGAGAGTATAGCCTAGTAATTAATCTGCTACTTCTATGGACATAAAGTCTACATACTTTCAAAAAAAAAAAAAAAATCCATAGCACTTTACTATCTTACAGGTCATATCTTGCTTCCACAACATTTGCAGCTCCAGGAGCAATTTTGGGAGTAGTATTGAAGTGTTAATTAAAAACGTAGTAAGCACATGTGTCAGTCAAGTATGCCCTCTGCTCTATTACACATTTAAATGTATGTCACCTTGACCTGCAATATACCACTGTAAAATTTTTTTGGTCAATATAAATCAAATGCACACTAATTTATTCAGTAAGTTTCCTAGCATCTGAATCAACATTAGAAATCTAACTAGTATTTATTATTCTGTTATTGACAGAGGGAGCATATTTAAATGATAATAAGAACACATGGGTGTCATTTCGAAGTTAAATTGTTCCCCAGGGATATCCTTAGTAAGCATCTACATTTAAAGGTCATTCACTGCCAAATTATGAACAACTGTTGCATTTATTAGCACAGGCTCAATAGTTCAGAAGCTAGTGTCATCAATTTAAACTGACAATGAAATCTAGTTGTCTGCATGGAAAACAGACAATTTTCCTTATTCTGTTTCACCATTTTACATATACCTCAAACAAAACTGGAAAGAGAGTAAGTTTACTTTAGATTTTTCTGGAGAGAAAAAAAAAATACAGCTTTTACGGCTTTGTATCAGAGAAGAGTACTTTAGTAAAGCTGTGCTCCTGAAACGACAGAAGGGATCGAGCTCCCGATTTACTTCCTTGGCTGAGCATTATCTCAAGTGTTGCATTACAGACTTAGGCCTCACTTTTCTTTCTAATCTTTTCCTTGCCTGAACCAACCTTTTCACTGGCCAAGACCCCACCCCTTCTACTTCTTGATTTCTCCCTAGTTTTCCCTTTGAATCTGGGGAGAAGTTTCCTGTTTCCGTGGCAAGCGACTTCCACCCTCTCCAGAAGTGCATTCTGCTTCCGCAGCTGGTGCCTGACAGATCTCTGCTTATTTCACCTTCTCAGAGCTGCCTAGCGGTACCAAGCAGAGAAAGAAAACCAACAGGTTTCAGGAAAGCAAGCTGAAAACAAACCAGCAAATTGGTAACAAGCTTCCTTACAAAAGAGGACAAATACTCTTTCCATCTCTCCTTTCCAGGCAGCAAGATGGCGGAAGGATGAATGCGAGAGGAAATGGATCCTGTTCCGACAGATAAGGAACCAGAAGCCCAGAGATGTCAGGAAAGCATGTTTTGTCAGCCATGCATAGCCACCACAGAGAGCATGGAGCTTCCTTCCAGTCACCCATTTCATGCAGGAAGTCACCACCACCACCATTTCTCGCAAAAAACTAGGACAACCATGACCAAACTTCTCAGAAATCAGCTTTCCAGCCCCATTTCTCTGTAATGGCCTCTGACAATGATGGTGCAGAAGACTCTCTCTGTGACCTCCTGGCACATTACTAGGTAGGTAGGGAGCCAACACATGTACAGTCTTCTGTGTGCACCAAGCTTCATCATCCTTTTACAGTATTAATCACATCATCTCTGATATTTCTTTGCTTTCAGTCACTTCAGGAAAACATTTTCATTCTGAGCAGGTTAGCACTTGTGGGAAAGAGAACAGTAAAAGATCCACTGTGCTAAGGAGTACTTCTATGACCATCACCATACTGTTTTAAAGGTTAATACTGTACATAAGCCTGATGATGTAAAATAACCCAAATTGAATTACCTGTTTCATTTCATAGAAAAAACATACTTCACTCAGACACATTAAAGAACGCCAGGGTTGCACCCATCCGCTTTAATTTGAAGTTTACATTTCAAAGAGATTCAATATGTCACAGTATCACTTTGTCCTTTTACCTATGCTTTTCTAATTCAACAGATTCAGGTAGCCCAGAACTGGTGAAATATCTATTTAATTACAAAGTCTACAACACAGAATCACAGAATGGGCAGGGTTGGAAGGGACCTTGGGAGACCATCTAGTCTAACCCCCCTGCCAACCATAGTAACCTAGAGCACGCTGCACAGGATCGCATCCAGGTGGGTTTTGAATATCTCCAGAGCAGGAGACTCCACACCCTGCAACCCGAATATTTTAGAGCAGTATCTACTGAAACCACAGCCTCTGACTACAAAACCCGCATTAGGCCCAAAAAAATGATAGCTGACGTGGTCAAGACACAAAGATACATTTACATGCTCCAAATGAAATGATCTTTTTGTTCAATGCAAAATAATTATGTTACTGTTTCCTCTTAAGTAAATCTCTCTTCCTATGAAGTATCTTCCTACCTAGCACAGAGCAACAGTAAGCTGTCATCAACCCCAGTTTTGCTGGAGGGAGGGCTTATGGTATACTCATTTGCATTGGCCATGAATTTCAGTCCTTGGTACAACACTTATGCAAACTATTCAGTAATGTAACAAATTTACAATTACATTAGAGAAAGAGCTTATTGACTATTCATGAGCAAGACTTAAAAACGTAAAGGAAAAACACCATGTTATCATCAGAACAGACTTCCATACCCTCTCCCACAGGTATGCCTGACCCAGCAAAACTTTAGCTGTGACTTCTAGTATAGCTTCATGGTCACAGAAATCCTAGAACCGACGCAACTGATAGCTTAAAGAATCGTAATTCTTGAATGGAATGTAGTATAGAAATTCAACCCCCTCATTTGATTAAAGAAGTGAAGTAATCACACAGGAAAAACTATTAGTCTCTACTGAACTAGAGCAGGCTTCAGATGCATGAGTTTCACTCATCACCAGTGACTAGAACAGAACACTGTTGTAAAAATCAAGGCACCTTCACTTTCGGGATTATTTCTATGATTTCTAGAAAGTCAGTTTCATTTCTGATTTCTCTGGTGCTTACACAGCTTGACACTTACAAAATTGAAAAAACAAATCCTCTAGGTAGCAGGATTCACAGACCAAATTACTACTAAAAAATACAAAACATACTAAATCAAATACTAAATATATATATATACTACTATTAAAAATCCCGTTTGTGTACTATGTGTATCTTACAAATCACAGCTATTTCAACTAACCTGCCCAGCTGCGACATGCAGGGATCAGTCCACTGAATCAGTATGTTTCAAACACTCAGTGTGTTTTAAAGCTGATTTCACTCCCTAAAATCACACAATCCTGCTGCGGGGCAGCACTTGCACTTAAGTTCAAGCAAGACGCTAGGATCTAAAGGCAGTTACACTTTCACATTAATGCATTTAAAGTAGTTTACAAGGCTGAGCTCGTTCAATAGCAGCATGGACGTTTCCTACATGTGCATACATGTAGCAATACACATCTGCCTTCCCTCACAGCTCTAGATGCAGCACGCAGCCTCACGACACAGAACTCCACCGCGTGCATGCCTCTTCCATGCAATCCTTAATAAGCAGCAGCACAGAGAGGAAGGACCACCACCTGTGTTACTCACAATCTGTCGGCCAAATTCAGAAAAATTTCAAAAATTCAGAAAAAAGTTCCCTAGTTTGTGGCTCTGAACCAAATGATGACCTAACAGTCAGTGATGGTGAGGTGCAATGATGTCCCATGCAGATATCATCTTTGATACAAGTCTCCTGCGCCTGAGGAAGGCACAAGCTTCCACCACGTTACTGAAGGCACAGTTTTTTGCAGACTTGTAAATGTCTACACAATTTGACATGGTTTTGCCAAGACTGAGGACCAAAGAACAATACACAGCATTAGCACCAGGTAGATAAGCTAATAAATGGGCATACTTTGTCTGAAAGAAGCAAGGGAGAAATGCAGTTGGTCTGTGTAATTATGCCTACATTGATCAATCTTTTGGCTATTTTAGGGGATTAGACTTTTCCTGGTATGCCTTAGTGGCTCAAAACTACTGAGTGAATACATTTAATGAAAGAAACTATGAATATCCACCTTCAGTCGAGTGCTTTGGGCTTTGGCCCAGAGTACCCCATCTGTCCACCCAGCAAGGTGCTGAAAGGCCTTACACGCCAACAGCTCCACGGGACCTGAGAGCCACTGAGGCTGGAAAGGACCTCAGGAGATTGTTGAGTCCAACCCTGCTGCTCAAGTGGGGTCAGCCGCAGCAGGCTGCCCGTGGATCACCTCCAGCCGTGTTTCCAGAACCTGCAAGGATGGCAACTCCACCGCGCTCCAGGCCACCGGTGCCAGGACTTGACCGCCGTCACAGCGCAGAAGTGTTCCTGCCGTACGTTTAAGCGCTCTTCTCTGCATTTCAGCGGGTGCCCACCGCCTCTTGTCCGGTCAGCGGGCACCGCCGGGAAGCCCGACGCCCTCCTCCTCCCGCCCGCACCGAGGCGCCTGGATGAGACCCGCTGAGCCTCCCCGCTCCGGGCCCACAGCCGCCGCTCTCCCAGCGGACGCCCCAGCCCCCTCACCGCCCCCGGCCGCGCACTTGACGCG